>JAQQSW010011115.1:0-12836 GCA_028646575.1 Pseudocheirus occidentalis
ACTGGGGATTTTGGAACCTGGCAATAACATTTCTAGGAGTTTTCTTTTGGGGATCTTTTCAAGAGGTGATCAGTGAATTCTTTCAAGTTCTATTTTGCCCTCTGATTCTAAAACATCAGGGTAATTTTCTTTGAGAATTTCTTGAAGAATGATTTCCAAGTTGTTTTTTTGATCATGGGTTTCAGGTAGATCAATAATTTTCAAATTGTGTCTCCTGGATCTATTTTCCATGTCAGTGGTTTTTTTCAGGAGATATTTTACATTGCTTTCTATTTTTTCATTTGTTTGTAACTGTTTAATAGTATCTTGGTTTCTCATAAAGTCATTAGCTTTCACCTGCTCCATTCTAATTTTGAAGGAATTATTCTCTTCAGAATGCTTTTAATATTCTTTTTCCATCTGGGAAATCAGATTTTTAAGGCATTCTTCTCATTGGCCTTCTGGGCCTCTTGTGCTATTTGAGTAAATCTATTTTTTAAAGTGTTGTTTTCTTCACTCAGGTTGTTGACTCCCTTTTCATGATTTTCTCACATCATGCTTATTTCTCTTCCCAATTTTTCCTCCACTTCTCTTATTTTGGCGGCTAGGTGGCACAGTCAATAGAACCCCGGTCTTGGAGTCAGAAGGACCTGAATTCAAATCCGGCCTCAGACACTCTACCCAAAAAAAACTAGCCATGTGACCTTGGGCAAGTCACTTAACCCTAACTGCCCTCCAAAAATTAAAAAAAAAATTTTTTTTAAAGCATAAACCTCCCAGCAAAATCAAGTAAATAATACAACAGGGGAAAAGTGGACATTTAGTGAAATAGAAGACATTCAATTATTATTGATAATTTTTTTAAAAAGGAACTGACTAGAAAATATGATATTCCATCACAAAACTCAAAATAAGTGTACAAAGTGAAGAGGAGTGGGAAATCATAATGGATATAATAAGGTTAAACTTTTTATATTTTAAATTTTAAAATGGCACACATAACTCCTAAAATAATTATAGTAATTGGGGGAGTTAGAAGGAATTTACATTGGCAGAGGAAAGGGGTGCAAGTCTATTACACTGGGATGATCTGAAAATAAAAATGGAAAGGTAAGAAAGAGGGATGTACTGGGAGAAGGTGGAAGAGAAAGGAAGAATGAGGAAAAATATCTTACATAAAAGAAGTACACGTGAAGACATTTTACAATGGAGGGGGAAATAGGGAGGGGAGTGGCAATGCTTAAAACATATTTTCATCTAAATTGGTTCAAAGAGGGAAATGTGTCTGTGGGAGTAGGGGTCACATATAGTTGGGTATAGAAATTCATCTTACCTTACAAGGAGTTAGATGGAGAAGGGGATAAGAGAAAAGGGAGGGAGTGAAAAAGGAAGACTACAGTAGTCAAAAGCAAAACAGACTTTTTAAAAGAGGGACAAGGTAGAGAAAGAGAAGTTTAAGTAGAAGAGAATAGAATAGAGGGAAATACACCGTTAGTGATCATAACTGTGAATATGAATTGGATTAATCTACTCACAAAATGGAATAGGTTAGCAGAATGGATTAGAAACCAGAATCCAACAAGGTATTGTTTACAAGAGACATATTTAAAATAGAAATGCAGATAGAGCATTATAATAAGGAGTTGGAACAGAATTTATTATGTTTTAGCTGAAGTAAAAAAAGGAAGGGGTAGCAATCATGATCTCAGACAAAACAAAAGTAAAAATGAACCTAATTTTAAAAGATATTCAGGGAAACTTCTTATTGTTGTTTGGTCATGTCTAACTCTGCATGATTCTGTGGACTTTCTCCCTGACAATTAATTACCAAAGACACCGGAGTGGCTTGCCATTTGCTTCCCCAGCATATCACCATTTTACAGATGAGAAACTGAAGCAAGTGGGGTTAAGTGACTTGCCCAGGATCACTCAGCATGAAAGTGTCTGAAGTCAGATTAAAAATCAGATCTTCCTAACTCCAAGCCTGGTACTCTATCCACTGCAGCAAATAGCTGCCTTAATCAAGAAAATTACATATTGTTAAAAGGTACCATATGCAATGAATTAATATCAGTATGTGCATAATATATCTACCAAATGGCATAGCATCCAAATTATTAAAAGAAAAGTTAAATGACTTACAAGAGGATATAGAAAGCAAAAAAATCCTAGTTGGGAATTTCAATTTTCACCCCCTCAGACCTAGACCTAGACAAATCTAATAAAATAAATGAGAAATAAAATGAGAAGAAATTTAAGGAGATTAATAGAATTTAATAAATGTTAGATATGATAGACCTCTGGAGATTACTGAATTATGAACAGAAAGGAATTTTTAGCTAGGATTTTATTTGAAATTTGTACATCAATATTCATTAGGAAAAATGATTCTAGCTAGTAGATTACAGTATTATATCACAAAGATCATACATTATAATCAGGCTAGAATTATACTGCAAATGCAGTGCTAGGTCAATATTAGTAAAACTATAAGCATAATTGACCATGTAAATAACAAAAACAACAAAATTACATGATTATATCAATAAATGCAGGAATATCTATTCCTATTAAATATCTAGAACGCATAGGAATAAATAAAGCTTTTAAAATGATAAGTAATATCTATCTAAAAGCAAGAACAAGCATTAAATGTAATGGTGATAGACTGAAAGCCTTTCCAATAGTATCAAGGGTGAAGTAAGGAGGTCTATTATTATAATTATTGTTCAATAGTGTACTAGAAATTCTAGCAATAGCAATAAGACAAGAAAAAGAAGTGGGAGGGATTAGAATAAGCAATGAGGAAACAAGTCTATCACTCTTGACAGATAATGTGATGGAATACTTAAAGAATCCTGGAAAATGATCTAAAAAAACAGTTGAAACAGTCAACAACTTTAGCAAAGTAGCAGAACACAAAATAAACCCACATAAATGATTAATGTTTCTATATATTACCAACAAAACCCAGGAGAAAGAGACAAAAACATTTCATTCAAAATGAAAGCAGCCACATAAAATTTTTGTGAGTTTACTTGCAAAGATATAAATAGTATTGATATGAACACAGTTACAAAAGCATTTCCTATGAGTAAAGATAAAAATAATTGAAGAACTATTCATTGGTCATAAGTAGGCCAAGAAAATATTTTTAAATGACCAGAAATGTAGTACTAGGTCAATATTAGTACAACTATAAGCATAATTGACCATATCAATAACAAAAGCAACAAAAATGATATGATCATATCAGTAATTGTAGGAATATCTATTCCTACCAGAAAGCACAGGAATAAATGAAGTTCTTAAAAATGATAAGTGATATTGATCTAAAATCAAGAGCAAACATTAAATATAATAAGAATAAATTGAAAACCGTTCCAATAACATCGAGTGAAGTAAGATTATCTATTTACTTATCCAGTGATATACCCACTAAACTACCAAATAATTACTTTATAGTGCTAGAAAAAATAATCACAAAATTCACTTAGAGGAACAAAAGGTCAAGAATATCAAAGGAAATAGTGAAGTATAAAGGGAACACAGCAATACTAGATTGCAAATTATATTGCAAGGCGATCATTATCAAAACAACTTAGTATTGGATAAAAAATAGAATGATTTGTCAGTGGAATAGATTTAGATGCACAATAAGCATAAGCAAATGAGCACAGTAACCTCATGTTTGATAAAATAAAAGATCCCAACGATTGGGGCCAGAACTCACTATTTGGCAAAAACTGCTGAGAATACTGCTAGTTTGGCAGAATCTAGGTATAGACCATCTCACACTTTATATTGAGAAAAGTTCAAAATCAGTACGTGATTTGGACATAAAGAATGATATCTTAAGCAAATAAAGAGGTATGGAAGAAATTATCTCTTAGATCTATAAACAGGGGAAGAATTCATGATGAAACAAAAGATACAAAGGTTCACAGAAGGTAAAATAGTTCATTCTGATTATATAAAATCAAAATGTTTTGCACAAAAAAACACAATGCAACCGTAATTAGAAGAAGAGTAAGAAATTGTTGGGGGAGAGGGGATTTTTTAGCAATTTTCTCTGATAATGGTCTCATTTCTAAAATATAGAGAGAACTGAACCAAATTTATTTTTTTAAAAGAGCCATTCTTCAATTCATAGATGCTTAAAAATATGAGTACATAGTTTTCAGATAAAGAAATTAAAACTAGTAATATCCATATAAAAATATGCTCCAACTCACTAATAATTAAGGAAATTCAAATTACAAGAACTCTTAAATACTACCTCAAAGCCATCAAATTGACTAAGATGACAGAAAAACAAAATGATAAATGCTGGAGGGAATAAGAAAAAATAGGTACACTAATGCATCATTGGTAGAGCTCTAAACTGTTCCAAACACTCTGTATAACATTTTGGAACTATGCCCAAGGAGTTACAAAAGAATATATACCCTTTGAAACAGCAATACTATTCCTAAGTCTGTACTGCAAAAAGATAAAAAGAGAAAGAAAATGACCCATACATACCAAGATCAGACTTGGACACCATGTACACCATGTACAAGCAGCTTTCCAGAGAACTGCTGCTGTCAATAGCTTTCAAGATTCTGATTACATAGTATAGTGAGCTCTCTACTTATTCAATATGAAATCAGAGCAAAACATTCATAGAAAATCAAAATAAAACATTCACAAAGTTATAACTTATCACAGAAAATCAAAATACAGCATTCACCATGTCACAACTCAAAAATTTATCACTAAAATGGCCACATAGTTTTCACCAAAGTGGTCACATCATTTTAAACAAAATACATTCATTTAGTCCATCACAAAATCCTTAATTCCATTACAAAATATAAAAAGTCAAAGTATTCCACCCTTAGGTCATAGTAAATTATAATCTTCTCAGTCAGTACACAGTATCCAAGTAAAGTCTTCTTTCAACTTGTGTCAAGGCTGGCTCTTGACTTCCATAGTTCCTCTTTCATGGTCCCACCTCCAACTGTCACCTGGGTTCAAAGGCAGGAGGCTCCCAGTTCCTTGTCCAGCTCCTTGTCCAGTTCTTCATCCAGTTCCTGTTCCATATTGAAATTCACAGTATCCAGTCTGCCTCAAGTTCTTCACAGTTCCTGTTTCTGGGAAGACAAAGCTTGACATAGCCACAATAATATTCATTCACATTGCCAGTACCATCCACAATTTACCATCTGCCTGTGAAATCCACTCAGACCCACCAACAGGATCTGAGAACACAAATCATCGACACAGAAATCAACACAGAGCCACAAACAAGGTCCAAGAGGTCAGCACAAATCATAAGTAAAGTCCCAAAACCCTCCTGCAGGACTTCTGTGAACATACAACTAGAAAATCCTCTTTCAGGGCTTCCAGTAAGTTCCCAGGGCTTATGTACAAAGTATCACAAACAAACATCAACACAGACAGAGCAGATAAACAGAGTGCCAGGATACCTCAAGTTTTCTTCTTCTTGATTCTGCTACCACAAGAGTCCTCAGTTCTGATGTCCCTAGCCTGAGCTTCTCCTTATATGGTCATTAGCTCCTCCCCTTCCTGTTGCAAGAGTTCATGAGTTCTAGGGTTCACAAGTTGTGGGGTACACATGTTCTTTTTCCTTAACAGACTTGATACAAAGCTCAAAAGAAACTTGAACTGAAACAAGGTGTTAATTCAGTAGGTGAACTAAGGTGTGAACTACTTCTGTGCTTGCCATTACAGCTGGTTTTCTTAGTCTATTTCTTCTCCCTTTCTATTTACTTCTTTTTTTAATAAAGGATAATGCTTTTGGAGGGGAAGTGAAAAGGATATGCTGGAAAATATAGTTATAAAAATAAAACAATAATAAATTTTAAAAGCCTATGTTGGGTTTAATAATTAGCATCCATTGGACTAATTTTTTGTAAAGTGCCTTTAATGATCAAGAATTCTTTGAAATTCAATTCAATTAAATATTTAAAATCATGAGATTTAGAATGAGGATTCTGGAATTTGAATCATGGCTCTGGTACTTGGAACCTCTAGACAAGTCACTACCCCTTTCTATGTCACAATTTCATCTGTAAACTGAGTTGAGACTATGAATACTCTAGGTAAACTCCCTTCAGTCTCTAAGGCTATCAGTCTATAGTCTTCCTAAGTATAATACTCAGTATGAGGGAGTCAAAGATTAAACAAGCTTCATTGGCCTATTTTCAATTTGAAAGGTGAGATAAACCAATTACATAAATATCTTTAATATAAATTATATCATAATAAATATAGAGAGTAGATCCAAACAGAGTGACATCAGAAAGCTGAGAAGAGAAAGTTCATTTACTGCTGGGTTATCATAAAGTAATTAAAAGAAGAAGCTATAGCTGAGCTAGGTCTTTATGGGAAAGAAGGATTTAAAGAGGAAAAGATATAGATGGAGGCTCTTTCAACATTGGAAGACAGCATGCACAAAGAAATGAAGTTGAAAAAGATCAGAGTTTGATCAGAGAACAGTAGTATATACTTGAGCTATAATGTAGAGAAGTAAGTGATAAGACTAGAATAGTAAGTTAGAGCCAGATTTTGGAGAGCTTTTATTGCTCATGTAAAGAGTTTGTATCATTTTTGCTAATTAGGAGCCATTGAAGATTTTTTAACAAAATGGGAAGCTAGTAAAACCAGAGCATTATAATGATTTCTCTGACAAAAGCAGATTGGTGAACAGAAGAGGAGACTAAAGAAAAGAAGCCCAAATGTTGTTCATCCTTTGTTTTGGAAGAGGGCCAATGCTGTGTTGGTGTTGTCTTGACATGTGTATGAAGTAGATTTAAGTGAGGCAGAATTACACAATCAACCTCACTCTCTCTTTCTGAATCATCAAAGTCCAATTGTAGGACAAAAGTCAAAATGACCTGTGATGGCCCAGGATGCAGTGGATGACCCTGGTGTCTTTAATGGTTGACCAAACTCAAGGTGTTCCATAATGTCTGCTTCAGCCATCTTCATAGACCATTGGAAGAAATGGTTCTCATTCCCCCATTCTGGGCACATTCCCATGAGAAGTGTTTGCATGCTTGGTATAGACATTCCCTTAACTTATCGACTAGTTTGGAAACTGTAGATTACCCTCAACCTGGTTTATCTGGTCTGCTGAAACAGTTTTTACTGGGGTGTGGCGACTGAGCATGTTACATCTTCTTGGAACCATGAGTGAGAGTTAGGGGAATGGTGGACGCTAAAGGTGGATAAGCAATCTGAGAGGTGAACTGCAAAGACGGAATCTATAAAATTTTGCAACTCTTTTGATATGGACAGTGAAGAAAATCAAATTGTCAAAGATGACTTCACCTTTTTTTAAATCTGAGTGAGATGATTCTGCCCTCAAAAGAAGTAGAGAAGTTGGGAGAAGGAAAAGGTTTGTTTTGGAGTGACTTGGAAGAGAGAGGAAATCATACAGTGAGATACTGAATTTGGTTTTTCAAAAGTATGTCATTTGATATGCTAAAAGAAGATTCAAGGGAGAATTACAGTAGGCTGTTGAAAATGTGGGGTTGGAACTAGATAAGCAGGCATCACCTAGATAGAACTCCATGAAGCTTTGGTAGTGAATAACATTACTAAACTGAAAGAGGTTTGAGTCAAAGGATAAAAACCTTGAAAACAAAGCCTTAAGCCATGCACATATTTAGAGGGTAGAAAAAGGTTTTAGTGATAAGAAAAGATAGGAAACTGTCTAGGAAGAGAAGGTTGTGTCACAAAATCCAAGGGATGAAAGAATCTCAAGAGGGAAAAAAGTAAGAAGGCAGTACTAACATTCCTGCTGACTGCTGCCTTGTCAACTTAGTGGTACTTTAAAATACAAAAAGAAAACTTTCACACTAATTTCATCTTCTATTTTCTATTTCATTCTATTTGCTCACCCAAAATGAGCCATATAGCTTAATTTAGTCAGCAATAATTAATGTAACTCTAGTTCTTGTGCTTTTGCACAGTGTTCATTTTAAGCCTGCTTTATTTCTAAAAGCTTTGGAGCTATTGGTGTTTGATTGATTACCATAGAGAGTAAACATTATGTTTTCATTAAGTCATAAGGTTGAGGAAGCTTTGCAATACTTAGTTCTCTAGAAGACCCTTCACTGACATGCCAATTCAATGTCACCATCATCATAAAGTTTTTTATACAAATGTGTCAGGCTCTAACAGAAAATGGTACTGTTTTGTGAATTAGCCTTTCCATTTCAGTCTCATCTACAACAGAGAATAGGCAAGAAAAACAGATAAATTAAGCAATGGTGCAAGTTAAAAATAAAGTTTTCATTGGTGCTTTCTCTTCACTTGAGGGGAAAAGAGTAGTTAAACAGATGGAATGTATCTGAATGCTTTCATCCTCCGTTTAAATGAAAATGCGAATATATTTCATTCCAATTTAAACCTGTGAAGAAAAAAAATGCAGGAATGGATGATTAGAATGCCTTAGTATTTTTGTTTATAGAAATAAAAAGTGGTGCAGTGAATAGAACACCGGCCCTGGAGTCAGGAGTACCTGCATTCAAATCCGGCCTCAGACACTTAACACAAAAAACTAGCCGTGTGACCTTGGGCAAGTCACTTAACCCCAACTGCCCTCCAAAAAAAGCAAAAAAAAAATAGAAATAAAAAGTACCCTCACAAAATTAATTTCAATAATCATTTATTATAAATTTCTACTAGGTGTGAAGCCTTTTGGCATGGCATTATTAAAGTCATATATGAATGGAAATGAAGCTGTTGCACAATGAAAATTAGGGGAATTTTTAAAAATAGGGGAATTTTCTAGGAGAATTTCTCAAATAAAGGGAAGTTTGTGTTACCCTTTAGGTATTAAAAGCATCAGATATTCAAGATTAACTTGGCTAAGGGATGTGGAGTGAATGGGTTGCAATTAAATCATCAGAGAAACCAAGTAAGTGTGTGTAAGATACTGTGGTAGGCACACACACACACACACACACACACACACACACAGATGAATAGCTACAGTGATGTTGATGATATCATAGTCTAATAGAAGGGATAAGTTATTCAATAACAATTACAATATTTAGCATTTATATACCATGCACTTTTCAAAGTACTTTATGTTTCAGTTGGCACTCATAGAAGCTCTATTAATTAAGTTCAAAGTCAATAAATATTATTAAGTACCTATTAGGTGCCAAGCACTGTCCTAAGCACAGGTAATACAGCAAAGGCAAAAGATAGGCCCTGCCCTGTGAAGGAACTCATAATCTAATAGAGAAAGGTGATACTTTAAAAAAGAAACTTAAAAAGAAGGGGTACTCCTCAAAAAGGAGGGAGATGTTGAATGTAGCCATGAGTGCAGCTATCTGACCTTTGAATCTATGGTTGGAGGAGGTCCAAAGCAGTTGGAATTGCTTTTCTAATATCTCTGAAAACTCCCCATTATTATACCTGGAGTCAGCTATTCCAACCAGATGACACGACTCCCCAGTCTCCCCAGATTTCTCTATGGACTTTCAGTAGTTAGGCAAAACAACTTCTGTAACTGCTTCATGAGGCTGTGTTTTCCATGAGACTCCTTCCTGTTGAAATGTATTTAGACTTTGCCCCTTCTGCCCCTCATAGGCAATCCAGGACTTCTGTGCTTTGTGGTGTCCTGGATTAGAATTCTCTTATCTTGATTAAGATCTTAGCTTTTTGATCCTTTGGTAACCCTCTTTATTTTAGGTTGATGGGACTAGGGGGAGAGGAATAAAATTCAGGGTAAAATAGCTCGGTGGAAAATGATGATATGGCTGCCCTTGACACCCTTCTTAAATGGAGGATCTGGGAGGACTGGAAGAAGAGGTGGATTGCTCCTCCAATAAGGGTAGAGCCCAAATTATGGAACATTTTAGGTACTATGCTAAGGGGCTTATATTTTATCCTGTAAGCACTTGGAAGCCATTGCTATGGAAGTGCCATGGTCAGACCTAGGCATTAGAAAGATAATATTTTGTTCCAAAGATTAGAGAGGAGGGGCGGCTAGGTGGTGCAGTGAATAGAGCACCGGCCCTGGAGTCAGGAGTACCTGAGTTCAAATCCATCCTCAGACACTTAACACACACACACACACACACACACACACAGACAAACTAGCCGTGTGACCTTGGGCAAGTCACTTAACCCCAACTGCCCTCCAAAAAAAAAAAGAGATTAGAGAGGAACAAAAACCCTAGATCCTTGAACTACTCACATCCATTAGGTCAATGATTTAGACTTGAAAGGGCCCTTAGAGGTCATTAAACAGCTCCCTCATTTAAAAGATGAAGAAAATGAGACCCAGAGGAGTAATGCAATTCGTGTAAGAGTATACTAAATCTAGCAAAGATGCTAAGAGAAGAAGCCTAATTCCCAGAAAATGATTTTGAAGAACATGCTACCTGAATTCCCTTCCTGAACCTCACAGAAATGTAGGTATGAATGAATGATAGACACTCAAGAACTTTTGTTCTTCAGAAAGCAGTGAATTATCATATTCCATGAAAAAAGCTGCCCTTAGCTAATGTCACATGAAAATGAAAAACTGAATTTTGACCATAAAGCACATTGAACATTTGGAGAGAAAAAATACAGTAGTATTTAAAATTTAATATTCAGAAGTCCTGAGCTCACATTATTTCAATGAGATTAAATTTCAAAGGGAAATATAACTGCTTTCCACATTAACACAGGCTGCTCAGAAATCCCTTACATTTTTACTTTTAAAATGCCATAAGACAATAGAAATGTATAGAGGATTTTATGGTTAAATAACTTTATCTTCAAAATTATAATAATAAATTAGTACAATTAAAAGATCATTTAACACTTTTTTTGAAAATGCCCTGAAAATGGAGACATCCACAGATCTAGATATAAAACGAAGATGAAAAATAGCAACAAAACAATGATGCATATGAAAATGTGACAGAGCCACACATTCTCTATGGGAAAGGACTGCCCTGTTGCTGATATTATATATAAAGACAAATGGAAGTAAGAAAGCAGGGTTAGAATTTCTATGGCACCAAGAAAATGTCTGTTTCTTTATGACAAAATTGGACAAATATATTTTTCTATGTTTCATAGGGGATAAGATTATAGCTAGCTCTTTGCAAACCTGCTTTCATCTTCTGATATTAATCTAATATTACTCTTCCCTTCATGCCAAACAGTACACAAACAAAACTACCTCCTGGACAAAGAAAATCTTTTCTCTGTTTATATCCTGGAGCTTATGACCATTTAAGATCCTGGTGAATGGTATCCTTCAAAATTATTTCTAGTAATACCATTTATATTAGATGACAAAAGTGGGTTAAATGGCCAAATAGAATAGGTGAAAGTTGTTTGTATTGCATCTCTAAAGCATCTAGCAAAATCAATCATTCTAGCTATAGAGTATAGAATTCCCCCACCTAGGGAACTCTGCATCTCTCTCCCAAATAGTGGGGTAAGTTAGGAAGAGGTCAAGGAGCTCCAGATTGATTACAGGAATTAATTTAATCAATTGGATCCTTACAGTGAGGCAATATGATGAATCCCTGCCAAGAATTTGAAGGTCATCAGTCTGGGTCAGTGTGAAGACAACAGACTGGATCCCTTCAAAGACCCCAGGAAAGCCCAGTGGTAATAATAGAAATAAAACAAATGGAAGTACATCATGACTGATTTGGTGGATATTTGGTGTTTCTACTTAGTAATGAGTTCATTTCCAACCTTGGGTATCAAGTCAATGTAGATGGGTAAAGGCCCAAATTCAAGATCGTGTACTACTCATGTACAGGTCACGAACTGGGGACTGTGGCCATGTTGTGGTTTTCATCAGTCACTGTATCAAAGTCATAATTCAGTGCCCAAATTATTATTTTAACAAGATACCATGTCTGGGCTTCCACCTTTCACAGAGTTTAAGTTTTTGACTTTTACTTTTTACTGTTTTTTATGACTTTTCCCAAATCAGGACCCCACAGTAGCTCTACCTCTAATCATACAGGAAGGCTCTCTTTCAAGACAATGAATGAACAAGATAGGCATGTCTTCTCACAGTCACTTTAACTTTGAATATTTTCATGTTGGTCAGTTTTGGTAGGATAAAATCAGCATTGTGCTAGAGCCAGTGAGAACTAACTCTTGAGGTTCAATTATTCAATTTTCAATGTGAGTATTTACATCCCAGAAGTTAGCAAACACTACAAGTCAGGATTTGGTTTATTATTTTGTCTGTATTCTAGATATAAGAAAATGATGGAGAAAATATTAATAATGCAAATTAAATTTAAATGTGTAGGGCAGAGCCAAGATGGTGGCATAGAAGCAGCAAGTTTCCGCAGCTCCCACACAGCCACTCTAAATCCCCATAAAACATGACTCTCAACAAAGTCTAGTACTCTCAAACTCACAAAAATACAGAAAACACATCTCTTGCTAAAGGCAGGTTGGCAGGAGGGGCTCATCCAGTGGCAGGCTGGGAGCCGAGGCCAGCCCAGCCTGAAACCAAAACGTGGCCAGGCCAGGTCCCAGGTTGGTAGGGAGAAGCCAATCTTCCCAAGCCACCGCATGACTCTACCCTGGGGAGCAGATCTATAGCACCTGAAGGGATCTTCACATCGAGCAAGCCAGAATTAGAAAAGGTCAGTGAAAGAGAAATTTTGAAACTAAATGTGGGGAGGAAAAGCAGTTTGGCCAATCTGCCCCCAGGGCAAGGAAGCAGTGGGGGAAGGGCAGGAACTGCTGTAACTGGTGGCTGCCCCAACTGGGCTGCTTCAGAGCCCCTGGCCTGCAGACCCCACAGGACACCTGAGTTGATTGACCAGGGCCAAGTGCTCTTGCATTGGGCAGCCTGG
>JAQQSW010011116.1:0-12836 GCA_028646575.1 Pseudocheirus occidentalis
TGGACTACCTGAAAGCCATGATAAAAAAAGAACCTAGAAATCATCCTTCAAGAAATTCTTGAGAAGGTAAACAGGGATAAGAAATCATAAGAAACTTATCAAAGTTGAACTATTTACATGCCTACATGGAAAAACAATAATTGTAACTTATGAAACTTTTCTCAGTATGAGTATAGTTGAAGGGAATATAAATGTATTTTACATATATATACATATATACACACACATATATATGTCTATATATGAGGGTATATGTGAGTATGAATACGTATATGAGTGTATGTATATATGTGTACAGGTATACATAGAGGGCACAGGATGAAATGAACAGGAAAGGATGATATTTTAAAAATAAAATTAAGGGGTTAGAGAGGAATATAATGAGAGGAGACAGAGAGAGACAAAGTAGGGTAAATTATCTCACATAAAAGGGGCAAGGGAAAACTGTTACAATGGAGGGGAAGAACAGGAAGGCAAAAGGGAATAGGTCAACCATACACTCATTGAATTTGGCTTTAGGAGGGAATAACATACACACTAAATTGGGTATCTTGCCCTACAGGAAAGTAGGGATTAGGGTATAAGAGGGGCAATGATAGAAGGCAGGGCACATTGGGGTTGAGGGCAGTTAGAAATACACACTTTAGAAAAGGTCAAAGTAGATAATAGAATGGGGTGGGTGGTGGGGTGGAATAGGATGGAGGGAAATATAGTCAGTCTATCACAATATATCCACTATAGAAATGTTTTGTGTAACTACACATGGAAAACCTATATTGAATTTCTTACCTTCTTAGTAAGGGTGCATAACAAGGGAAGAGTGGAAGGAATTCAAAGTTTTAAGATCAACTTTTTTTTAAAATTATTATTATTATTATTGTTATTTTTTACATACAACTGGGAAATAAGATATACAGGCACTGAGGTATGGAGATCCATCTTGCCCTACTGGAAAGCTGGAGGGGGCATGGAGGAGGATGTAGGAGAGAGAAGACTGGGGTAGAGGGTATTCAGTGGGATCACCATTTGGGGGTGTTAGGTAGGGTAAAGATAGGGAGAAAATTTGTACCTCAACATCTTGTAGAAATGAATGTTGTAAACTAAAATGTTGTAAAATTTAATTTTAAAAAATAGAGGACCCAGGACAGATTATTGGGGATCATCCCATTTAGTGAGGAATCAGCAAAGGAGACTGAGAAGTGATCAAATTTAAAGTAGAAGAAGCAAGAAAGAACAGGGCCATTTATCTTTTTTCTTCCTAATCTAAAAGTACAATACTCTGCAAAGCAAGAATTGGCACTTGGAGATTATGCTAAAAGAGAAGTTCCTCAGGTAGAAACTGATGAAACCCCTGGGCCAAGAGAATTTGCCTAGTGATGTGAATTAGCACAGTTATGTGATGCAGTTACTATAGCTAGGTGTGTCTTTCAATAAGAAACTAGAAGCACAAGGCTATCAGAAATATTTCCCATTTGTGATGGAATATTACTGTGCTGTAAGAACTGAGCTGGCAGATTTTGGAAAAAACATGGAAAGACTTGAATGAAATAATGAAGAGTGAAAAGAGCCAATAGAACACCATATATGGTAATAACAATATTGTTCAAAGAATAACTGTGAATGACAAGGTTTTTTGAGTATTATAAGTACTTAAATCAACTATATAGGACTATGAAGGAAGATGCTATTTACCTCCACAGAAAGAACTGATAAATAGAAGTACATGTAGTATAATTTTGGAAAATTTGCTGAAGTCAATAAAAAGCAACAAATGAAGTTTCTTCTTATATCCCCCAAATCATTTTTAAGTAAATCTTCAAAATCACAAGATTAAAGTTTCTTTCTTTTTTATTTTTCAGTCTAAAAATCATGGCTATCTGTCTCTTGCTGCCATGTGATAAACTATTTCATTTAAGTTAGGTTTAGTAGCTAACATTCATTCCTAATTAAATATAAAAGGAATATTATAGGCTTGTTGTTAATGATAATCAAGGAAAACCTCATTTTTTATTTTGGGATATTAGGTTGAATATGACAAAGTTCAATCTTATTTCACATTAATGGAATAATGTGTTAATATAAAAAGAAGTAGAGAAAGAAGAAGGGGGAAGAGAAGGATACCTTTTCCTTTAAAACCCAGGAAGTGATTGAATTATGAAATAACACCAATCAGTTTCCAGCACTAATGGGAAGGACAGGATTGGCTGCTTTAGTGGTGAATTTCACAGATTCTCCACTCAGGGTATTGGTTGTCCAAGTCACTAGTCTGAACCAAAGTGGATGTCCATTGATTATTTTTTTTAATCACCAGGATCACAGTGGGTTTCAAAGCTATTGAAATTATCACCCAGTGTCTTACTTATCCCTACTGGCTTGGTGATATCTAAAACTTCAATGAGTATGACATCTATGCCTTTACACAAGTCATTGGTAAAAGTATTAAAGAGTACAGGATCAAGCACAGATCACTAAGGTATACCACTGGAGACCTCCTACCACATTAACATTGAACCATTAACAATTATTCTTTGAGTCTGATCATCTAAAAAGTTTTTAAACTATTGTAATATATTATCATCTAATCTCTATATGTCTATTTTATTTACAAGAATTGCATGAGATACATTATCAAAAGCTTTAGTGAAGTCTACATGATATATACATACATATATAATATATGTATATATTGTATATATCTATATTAATATCTCTATCTATGTCTATATAGGTATATATGCATGCATATATGTATACACACATCTATCTATCTATCTATTTATCTACCTACCTATCTATCTATCTATCCATAGCATTCCTCTCATCTATCTAGTTTAGAAATCATGTCAAGAAAGTAAATGACATTAATTTTGGTATGACATATTATTGATGACGGAAGCATAGAGGAACATGTATTAAGTGCCTATCATGTATCTGGCACCATGCTTAGCACTTTAAACAAATGATCCTCATAACTACTGTGGGAGGTTGGTGCTATTATGATCATTATTATCTTACAGTTGAAGTTGAGGCAGACAAAGTTTAAATAATTTGGCCAGAGCCACACTGAATTTGAAATAAAGATTTTCTGATTCCAAGGCCAGTACGCTACCCACTACCCAACTTAGCTGCCATGGAAGTCATGAATCCATGGTAAAGATATCTTCTAGGCCACCACACCCATCTGCTTGGAATGGGTTTCATACTGCAACATCCTCTGTCCCTACCTGACTCCTTTGTACCTCCATGCCCAATCCTTCTATTCACTGAAATTGCCCTAATTACAGTTACAGTTAGCTATGGCTCTAAATGCATTATGGTCAATATAACTAAATCGAGGGATTTTTCAGAATCTTTCATTATGTAATTTCTTGTGTGCCTCAATACCAATTTTCTTGTTATACATTGAAGAAAAATAAATTTAGAAATAGAATAAAAATGAAATCATACTGTGATTCTCCTGATAGTCAAAAAAATTTTTTCCTACAAAATAATAGAAACATATACTCAGTTGTTCAGCTACTCATATTTATTGTTCATCCATCTTTAGTGCTGTGGAAGTTGAAGGCAATATGATTCCCTGAACTTAACGAGCTTACTGTCTAACTTATACCACCTAAATGAAGAGAAGGAACCAGCATATAAGTGTACCAAGAATCACTGTTATAATAAGGGAGGCTTATCCTGTCTCGGGATTCAGACCATATATACAGACCAGCTTCAGTCCTGGGAAAGCCTGGTCCCTAAAAAGAGGAGTCAGGCTCTTTTTTAAGGCAGATAGGTAGTATAGTGAATAGAATGCTTGAATTAGACCTGAGTTAGAAGATTTACTCAGAAATTATCTGTGGAATCTTAAACAAGTCATTTAATGTATCTCAGCCTCAATTTCTTCATCTATAAAATGGGGATAATAATCATACCTACCTTACTGGCTTGTTGTGAGGATCTAATGAGGGAAATATAAACAACCTACATAAGGGAAAAGCAGAAGGATAAAACATATCTATTGTTTAAGCTAATTTATGTGGTAGGATGAGCAGTCCATTGAATTTGTCCATACATCTCTCTGGGCCATACATCTGCAGTGGCCAATGAGTTGATCTAAGAACTGAATAGAAAGAAGATAGTGACTTGGACAGAGTTTAGGAAATAATACAATGCTTTTAACAATCCCAAATTGCTCCTTCATGAAAACACCAATCTATTTAATACAAATATTCTCCTGGCAGTGCTGTACGTTTGCAAATCTTTGAATACCACAATTGAACAGCAATTAAATATTTCTTGCACGACTGAATGGATAATAACTTTGCTATATTGATGATCCTAAAGTGTGCCATCAATATTTAGCTACATTAATGCGATATCATCTTCTTTCCATATGGGACATAAAGTGGACATTAAGAAAGTTGGTATAAAAAGTAACTCATAAGTTACTGGGAATAACAGATAATCAGGTTTTGTTGAAGATAGTTCCTAAAGTAAAGTTTGAAGTCAGTTCTGTTAGCCTAAAGAGAACTCTCAGGTATGAATCCCCAAAGAGCCTCCTACCATTTCTTTAGTTTGCCTAGAATTTCAACAATCATTCTCAGACATTCATTGAATAACTTAGCCCTCTTTCTGTTCCTCTAACATTCCTTCTCTAACTAGTTTCTATTTGAAGATCTTTGCTACCTTGTGAGGCTGGCTCCTAGTCTTACTACTTATCAGGCTTCCTAGTCTGCATTAAATAACCATATTCCTCCAGTATTCCATATAAGAATACCCAACTACAAGGTTTTAATTGGCAATTTAGAATAGGGAGTTTCCAAGCTTTGTTTCTATATCCCCAGATAATATAACAGAGCCTTGTACATAGTAGGTGCTGAAAATAC
The DNA here is from genome assembly GCA_028646575.1 of Pseudocheirus occidentalis. Classification (NCBI taxonomy): domain Eukaryota; kingdom Metazoa; phylum Chordata; class Mammalia; order Diprotodontia; family Pseudocheiridae; genus Pseudocheirus; species Pseudocheirus occidentalis. Next base: position 4,872 of record JAQQSW010011116.1, read on the forward strand.
TCTTGACTATTATGCAGTCAATTTATAAGAGTAGTGATAGTGGTTATAACACTTATTTTTTATACCATTCAACAAGATTTTGCTTCCAAAATCCATTTATCATTACATATTATATCTGTCGTTGGACCCATCATCCTTCCAGCCATCCAGCTTCATAAGTTTCTAGTCATCCTCAATTCTTTCACCAAACTCATTTCAAATTGGTTGCCAAACCTTGTCAATTTATCTTGAAAACACCACTGCTCAGGTCTTTGTTACTTTTCACCTTAACTATTGCCATATATTCCTGAATGGTCCTTCTGCCCCATTTCCTCCCCTCTTTAACTCACTCTCCACACAGATACAAATTAATTTTCCTAACATACAAATCTATGCCATTGCCATGTACAAGAAGCTCCCTATTGCTTCTAGGATAAAATACATACTGTGCTGCCTGGAATTACACAGTCTGACTTCAACCTGTCTTCCCAGCTCTAAAATTCTATGATCTAGGACTATAGGTTGTAAGTTTCTTTAGCAAGATATTTTTTCTAAATCCACAATCCCGCATAAATGCCACTATTATCCATGTAAGTGATTTTCAATCTCCTCACCCCAAATCTTGAGAAATAAATGGCAATATAAGTAGCCAAAAAGGATTGTTGGAAGGTAAATCAAATTAGATCCAAATTTGCTGTAGTTTATGTACAATCACAGAATATAGATGAGTTAATACTCTTGCTTGAACTGTGGTCCTATACACATGGAAGGTATCTGAGAAGCTGCAAATGTTTTGAACCTTTTGATTACTATTCATTAATACTGTATTGCTTCAATCCCTCTAATAGAACCTAGTCTGAGGATTCATTGGGTTGTGAGTATAATCCTGCAATCTTAAAGGCCATGTTAGCAGAAGGCAAGCTATGGTAAATTCTGCCCAAATGGAAAAGCTCCAGGTATGGGTGCCAGGATATACTATAAGTTTTTCTTCTGAAGGCCAGTCTAGTCAGATCTGCAGTGATTCATTATTCCATTCAATAAATATTTATTAAGCAGCTACTATGTGAAAGGCAATTAATACCGAGTTGGCTATAGGCTAATTGATTTTTTTCAGCTAAAGCGACTTGTGAAAACTGCCTGATAAGGGGAAGAGGAGTCTTAAATTAGTTAATAAAGGAACCCAAACAGATGAAAGAACAGATTTTTGAATTCCTGAAGTATGTAACTTCATTATGATGTAGTTTATTATCATATGAATTTGATATAACAGCAACAATAACAGTTTGCATCTCATTTGAATGATATACTACAATATCCCCATTCTATACATTTTACACATTAATTCTCAAATTACACATTTATACATTACAGTCTCAGGTAAAAGTGACCTGCCCTAGTGTCAACTGGATGGCACAGTGGGTAAAACTGTTGGGACTGTAATCAAGAAGATCTGAGTTCAAACCCAGCCCCAAACACTCAGTAACTGTGTGATGCTGAGCAAGGTGCTGTAAAGCTAATCATGCGTGGCTCTCCTGAGGACTGCTGCCATGAATAACTTTAAGGATCTAATTACATAGTATAGTAAACTCTCTATTCAGCCATAAACTAAAGCAAAGCATTCAAGAAACTAAAGCACAACATTCACAACTATATAACACAACAGCTTATTACTAAGGCAGCTACATAATCTTAAACAAAACATATCATTCAATGAGTTACAATCTCATCAGTCAATATAGAGTACTGGGGTAAAGTCCTTTTTCATCTTAACTACAGGCTGGCTTCCAATTATCCTTAAGCCAATCATCCTTAAGGGGTAGCAGAAAGTACAAATACCACCCACCCCCTAAGTCACAATAAGTTACAATATCATCAGTCAATACTGAGTACCCAAGTAAAGTCTTTTTTCATCTTAACTCTAGACTAACTTCCAAACCCCATGGCTCTTCTTCCATGGGCTGGCCACTCCCAGCTCTTACCTGGTTTCACACAAAGGCATCTCTCTGCTCCAGTTCTACATCTCAGCCCATGGGGACTATTCCATTGCAAGCTTTTCCAAGTTTCTGTTTCTAGAAAGACAAAGCTTAACAAAGTTACAACAATATTTACACACATTGCTGGCATTATCATCTCAATTCACTTTCTATCTGACAAAGTAACACAACTGTCTGAGAAATCAAACAAAAATCAACAGTAAAGCCCCAGGGTTTCTGTAATACAATAAAGTTCTCTTCCAAGATTTTAGTCTAAAAACAACAGACAGGATACTTTTGCCTGACAGAATAACATCAACACAGACAGAACAGTGAGAGAGAGAGGGTGGAAATCACAAGCATTTTCCTTCTGTTTGGTCCCAGCTCATGCTTGAAATTTTCTCTTCTCCTTTCTATTCTGCCTTTCCTGTTCTGCTCTTTCAGCAAACTCCTTCCACCATAGGATCCATGCAATGATGTTAGGCCTACTAAGGGCAGGGAAGGTCTCCAAACTCCCTTAGGTTTATTAAGTGCAATACAAATGGATGCTGTTTCCAACAAAGACTTGACACATTCAAAGGTGAGGGTCATAGGCACTTGAATAGCTGAAACAAGCAGCAAAGTGCTACTTTGCTTGCCATTACAGACACTTATCCTCTATTTGCCCAGATTTCCTCATCTGCAAAATGAAACTAATAATAGTACCTATTTTCCAGGGTTGTTATGAAAATCACATGAGATAATAATTGTAAAGTGCTTAACATAATGCCTAGAACATAAAAATCACTGTATCAGCAGTTCTTAAACTGTGGGTCATGACCCCTTTGGGGGTCAAACGACTCTTTCACAGGCGTCACAGGAGTCACCTAAGACCATCAGAAAACACATATTTCCAATTGTCTTAGGAATTGACACACCACTCCTCTATTGGTCTCCAGGTGGGTCCACCCACATGCAGATACACCCACATACAAGTATTAAAGGTTTGCAGCATTGGAAAGGTTGAGAACCACTGCACTATATAAATGTTAACTGTGATGATAATGGTGTGTTTGAAAAAGGGTTTGAAGTCACCTCTTCCTGACTTGAAGTCCAGTCCTCAGTTAGCTATATCACACTGACTTCTAAATAACACAGGTTAAATCATGTCTTCCAAAGCACAAAGTAAATATACATTTTACATGATCTGTAACATAATTTTTATGTGTGAGGTGTTAAAAAAAAGGACCAGTACCTCTGGTGTGAGGGCTTGCTGAATCATTTTCAGGGCTGCTCATCTACCTTTGGTGTCTACCTTGCACTCAACTCTTATGTGTAACTCCAAACTGTAGCATGTGCAGCTGTCATAGCCCAGTAAACCATCTTAGTAGACAGTGTAAACCATACTGAGAGTAGCTGAGAGACCTCACAACCATTGGTGAGTTAACAGTGTGTCTACCCCAAGTATATGAAGACTTTTCCCAGTTGTAAAGCCAAGCACAAGCAGCTTTCCCAAAGAATGCTACTGTGAACAGCTTTTAAGGTTCTGATTACATAGTATAGTGAACACTCCATTTATTCCACAAGAAATCAGAGCAAAACATTCACAGTAAATCAAGGCACAGCATTCACAACAACTTATCACAGAAAATGGCCACATAGTTTTCATCACAGTAGTCACAAAGTTTTCAACAAAGAACAATCATTTAGTAACTCAATCATTCAATCATCCTTAAGGAGGTTTGCCTCCTCAAGGGACACAAAGTATAATAGTCAAAGATTTCCACTCATGGGACACACTAAGTTAACTCAATCATTATTCAGTCATCAATCATTAAGTACCATCATTTAGTCAATCGATCATTCAATCACCTCAATCATTCAATCATCCTTCATCATTCACTATTCAATCATCAGAAAATACATAGACCCTCCACCCCTAGGTCACTAATAAATTCACAATTTCTCAGTCAGTACACAGTATCCAAGAAAAGTCTTCTTTCAGGTTGACTTGGGGTGGTTTCTCAGATTCCCTAGATCCTTTTCCATGGTGCCAAATCCTACCTGGTTTCACCAAACTGTCACTTGGGTTCAAAGGCAGACAGTTCCAAGGTCTTTGTCCAGCTCTCTGTGCAGTTCCTGCTCCACACTGGAGCTCACAGTGTCCAGCCCATCTCAAATCCTTCATAGTCTCTGTTCCTGGGAAGACAAGGCTTAAAAAGCCATGCACAGGTTCAAATAAAGTACCAGCATCACAGTGATGGTTTCAAATATAGCCAAAAAAAATTCACTTTCCTCCCTGAGACTTTCCTTACCAGATTCAGGTCCAGATTCTACTTTTGGCTAGAGATAAAAGCAGAATTAAAAAATAATTTTAAAGGATATAAAATGTTAAGGATTTGCAGGTTTCCCACCCATGGATTAGAGAAGGAGAAGGAAAAAGTAGTAAGTAGAAGGAAAAAGAGAACGTAATTTGCAAGAAAAAGTAAGTGAAAAATGTTAAGTAAAAGATTAGTGAGTAAATTGATATTTTGGTGAATGGGGTAAATTGTTGAGATAAGAAGTTAATGTCAGGTATAGTTGTCAACAATGAGGAAAGCAAATGGAATTATTGGGTGATTAAGCAGTGAAAATTAGCCATACATGTTTTAACTGGCTGCTTAGCTTGAAATACAAAATTCACTTGTAATTCTAAGAAACAAAGCTGAAAATATCAAGCATTATGGAGAGTGGGGGAAATTGTTCAATGACTTGCACTGAGTATGTGATGTCTTCATTTTTACCACAGCTAACTAGCCATTACATCTGTTTCCAGGGTAGAACATTATCCTTCTTGTAATACTTCTCCATAATCCCTGGTCATTAAGGAGGGAAACCTAAAGGAAATAGTGAAAGGCTTGGGGGAGGGGGAAGGATAAAGGGGAAGGCATCTGAAGTGGAGGAGGGAAAATGACCTTTATCAGGATGTGAGAGTGGAAGCATATGGCAAAGAGAGGAAAGAGAAGCACAATACGTTGAATAATGAGAGGTTTAAAACTAATCTGAGGCATTTCCTATTGAGAAGGATGAAGAAATTTACTGTCTTCTGAAGAATGATATAGTATAGCCACAGAGGGTATCAGGTGACAGGTGAACCAGGAAGTGTCTGACGAAGAAGAGAAGAGTAGTTGGTGGGGCCCTGCTCAAGAGTACTGACTCAGCTGTTTGTCAACCTGAAAACAACCATAAAGAAGAGTGTTGTCTTCCTAGGGCAAATATCCAAGATACAACAGAGACTCTCTTAAAGTTTGTAAGTACAAATGACAATATATTTCTTGTTATTCAAATGGGCACAAATTTGCTGCCAGAAAGAACCTAAAAAGTACCATAAACAATTATAAAGTTTGGGGCAAGGAACTGAAGACCATAGAGGTCCATGTTATGGTTTTCCCACTGTTTATTACCCATGGAAGACATGATTTGTAGAAGAGAGTTGGGGAGTGAACAGATGACTAAAAAGAAATGTTTGAGAACAGTATTTGGACTTTTAGGGTATGGAGTAGCTAACCATTCTCACTGGAAAAACTAAGTGAATTAAAAATGTATATTGTCCATATTATGTCACATAGTTGATGGGAAGCCTATTTAACTGGCCTATAATCATATCAATATCTCATTTTCTAACTCTACTGAAACACAGCTATAGTTGTATCCACATCTATTTACATGTAGACAGACACATACATGTACACGTATACACATATAAAGGAAACATAAATATACATATGCAAAAATATGATCTAGGCCCATAATTGAATGAAAGGAAAAGATCAAACTGGAAAAATTTAGAAAACTAAGCAACTTCCACTATCAATGATCAAATGATCCACTGCCAAACACACACACACACACACACACACACACACTTGCAAAACACTTTTAAAATACTTGTATTCTCCTGGTGATGATAAAAATGATGAACTGTTATGGTCTCAGAAAAAATTTACATTTCAGGTGACCCTATGGACAATAAAATGATTCAGAGTGGGCGTACTCAGACTGCAACATACTATTAGTAATGACTTTTGTGCTAAAAAATGGTATAAACATTACAGCTCTATGATCAGTAGATCCAACTCTAACCCTGTCACTCACTGCAATTTGGAATGGCCCACTGGCATCTCAAGTGTCATTTGCCTATAACAGAACTCACCATCTTTTCCCCCAAAACCTGCTCTTTTAAACATTTGTGTTTCTGCCAAAGGTACTGCCATCTCTTAAGTCAATCCAGGTTTCCACCTGGAATGCCATTGTTAATTCCTCACTCTCACTAACCCGCTACATTGTCATTTCTATTTTTCTATTTCCCAGATATACATCCTTCTCTCTACTCACACATGTACTATAATAATTCAGAACCATATGGTCCTTCCCCTATCCTATTACAACATCTTGTCTACCTGCCTAAAATCTCTCTCTACTTCAATCCAAACACTGCCAAAGTGATTTTTTCTAAAGTGCTTATCATTCACTCAGTTAAACTCTCCTGGCTCCATATTACCTGGAGGCTCAAATACAGCTTACTCTGTTTGGCATTTAAAGACTTTCACTACCTGTCCCCATTCTACCTCCTCAATTTTATTACATATTCCTCCTATTCATGAACCTTCTGGTATAGTCAATTGGCCTTACTGTTCCTCAATCTTTGTTTCATTTCTGTGTCTTTACAGAGGTTGATTCACTCTTTCCCTACTTCTATGTCTTAAGAGTCCTTTCCTTCCTTGAAGGCACAATGCAAACTCTACTTTCTACATGAAGTCTTCCTTGACCCATCCCTAACTCTTACTGCCTTTCCCCAAATCATCTTTATTGGTTTTTATGTATATTTTGTACATATTCACACCCTTTGCCACATTAGTCTACCATTATTTAGCAATGCAAATGCACTTCCTCTTACTTCTTTCAACATTATGAATGAGCTTGTGTCTTGGTAAATCTTAAAGAAATATAGTTTCAAATTATCTCTTTAAGCTGGAATTTCCCCTTTTAATATTAACTGGTGCTTTCAGTTACTGTTGGATGTTTACCTGTTATTGAATATAAGGTCAAACATATAGACCATATGTTTTTCCTTTCACTTATCTACGCTAAACCTCTCATAGTAATGATTCTTAAAGTCTCATCTCAGAACCATTTCTGATCCACAGACTGGTGTGTTGAAATAGCAAAGTCTATAACATGATAATATATGTATGTGTGTGTGTGTATGTATTGTTCCTAGAACAAATTAAGAATTCACTTCTGATTTAATTTTATTTCAACAAACGTTTATTATCTACCTAATATGTGTTAAATGTCAGAAAGGTCACATTGAGCTGAAAAGACCTTAGAACTCATCGTCTCTGACCTCTTAGTTTTAAAAATGAGGAAACCGAGGTCCTGAAAGGTGAATTGTAATTGTCAAAAGTGTGTTGTTATTTAGTCATTTTTTCAGTTGTGTTTGACTCTCTGTAATCCTATTTAAGGATTTCTTGACCAAGATACTGGAATGGTATGTCATTTCCTTCTCTAGTTCATTTTACAGATGAGGAAACTGAGGCAAATAGGGTTAAGTGACTTGCTGAGGGTCATACAACTAGTAAGTGTCTTACGTAAGATTTTAACTCAGGAAGATGAATCTTCTTTTTACTTTTTTTTTAAACTTTTGTTTATTTTTAGTTCACATCGTTCATTTCCATAAGATTTTGACTTACAAAATTTCTCCCCATCTTTCTCCTACCCACCACCCCACTGTATGCCCCCCTCCCCCAATCAGCACTTACCTATATTCTCCCCCATCACCCCTCTGACCTTCCGGTAGGGCAAGATGGATCTTCCTACCCCAGTACCTCTGTATTTCCTCCTTCCTATTCCACCCCCAACTTGTTCTATTCTCTACTTTGTCCCTGTCCCTTTACAAAAGTATGTGCTTCTAACAACCCTCCCCCCCAACCTGCCCTCCCCTCCATCCTCCTCCCTCTCATCCACTTCCCCCCTGCTCGCCTGTAGGCCAAAA
>JAQQSW010011117.1:0-12836 GCA_028646575.1 Pseudocheirus occidentalis
TAAGGGGAAAGGGTGAAGAAGGAAGTGAAGTAAAGAATGTGTGACCATTTCATTTTAAAAATTGTCTGGGAGAATAAGTTGTAATTCAGGAGAACAGGGTTTCAGGGCAGAATTTCCTCCTAGGCACTGTCTCTGGTATGGGTGATGATGTGGTTTGGGGGAGTGGGGAGAGAGAGTAAAGAAAAAGAGAATGGGGAAAAATGTTTGACTGGGATTTTCTTGGAAAAAACTATTTTAGGAAAAAGTGGTTTTTTTAATACCGCCATTTTATAAGTGAGGAAAGATAGACAAAGATGTTAAATGTCTTCTGGGGTCAAACAGGGAGTAAATGCCTGATGTTAGGTGATTGAGTCTTTCAGACTCCAATAGCTCTGCTCATTGTGCCATGTGGCTACCTTATTGAAGGCAACATATTTGAAAGTAGAAAAGAAGAGACAATAGACAAAAGCTGAAGATTCCACAGATGAAGGGCATAAATAATGGAACAAAGTAGCAGGAAAACTAGCTGTCAAGAAGTTTGAATATGTAAAGACACACTATGAAGGCAATGTTAAAATGATGGATGGTATATGAATGCAAACATAGGGAGAGAGAAAAAAGAAACAGTGGAATTAGATAATTATATAAATTTAAGACACCAATTCCATCTTACCAAGAAAAAAATCACACCAAATCAATTAGTTTAGTGAAAATGCACCAACAAGATTTATAAACAAATATAAGAGAATATATTTTAAACCACATTAAGCTTTTCTCTTACAAGTAAAATTGAGTTGACTTAATACCACTTGGCAACAGATTTATTTCAAATAATTGTTGCTTATAGATATTGTCATAGGAATCACAGCTGCTATATCAGTCCCTTTAGAGATTGGAGTATGAAAGCTGTAAAGAAGGGTATGCTAAAACCTGTATAATGTCCCTTACATTCATGAATTCTACTATTGGTTTTATCCAAGGTGGTCTGCCATATTTAATAAATCAATATATGAATAGATGGAAATAAATTAAACATATGGATGAACAAATGAAGTTGAATGAATGAAACAATGAATGAAACCATCTCTGGAAGATCTGAAGGTCTGAAATTTGAGGGTTTCCTTTTGTTGGCTAAACTTTGGGATTTTATGTTAAAATCTTATCTTGCAGCATAGCAAATTGACTTTTTTCCTCTATCTGTAATTTATGGTATTGTCAGATAAATGGCATTGAATATGTTTTTATAACTGTACATTGGCCTTGGACCTGTGTTGATGGACTCCGTGGTTATAAGGAAGTGCTAATGCAAAATGTTGAGACTGGAGCTCTGATCACTTTGAGAAGCATAACTGTTCTCTAACCCCTTGAACACATGGCAACCATGTTGCAAAATAAATCCTTGTTGTCATTATACTTACAACGAAAGTAGTTAAGGATGGTTCAGTGCAGAGGAACAACCACAACTTCTGGAAAATTCCTTGGGGGGGAAAAAAGGAAAACTAGCTTCTTAAATTAAAAAAAAAGTTGCAGAACCATGTCATATATACTAGTCTTTATTGCAAATTAGTTTCTGAGAGCTGAGATTTATAAATTTGAAACAAGTATACAACCCATAATAATATCTGTTTACTGTATTAATGACCCACCCAGAAGAATACAAATTGTTTTATATAAGTCTCTACTCTAATTATTTTTCTTTTTTACAAGAAAGCTTCCCTAACATCCTGTCTCACTCTGGTTGGTTAGCATTGTCTCCTCCTTACTTATCCCACCTCTCTATTTTTTAACTTATTTGTAAAAAGAGGGAAGAATGGGTTAAGGAACAATAGATTAGGCACGAGATGGAGTAAACTTTGATAAGTTGCTTAAAACAGAAACGAAACTATAGAGGTAGCTAAGAACTTATTCTCCTCTGAGGTAAAATTTAAAGAGCTTCAAATTAAAAAAAAAGTTAGGCCCTAACACCAACTTCTGTGTCAATACCAGGGATCATACATAGCTTTAGAGCTGATGGTGCTATGGAAGTCCAATGTGTCCAACTTTATCATTTTTAGATCAAGAAACTAAGGTCTAGGGAGGTTAACTCATATCCCAGGATGACAAAACTATTAAGTTTCTGAAGAAATATTTGAATTAAGTCATCCTGTCTCCACATCTATCATTCTAGCTATTAAAATGTACTGGCTTACAGTACATAAGAGGAATTATGGAGAGCATGTGTTGAGATGATGTTAGGTTTTCTAACTTCCCAGAGAGCTGGTTTTAGGATCTCTACTTTCTTCCCTGTCTACATATGGAAGAATAGCATCAAATCTATCTGCTCAACTAGTAATGCCTAGCTAGCTCCTAAGTACAGCTCTCTCATGAAAGGCCTGGCCTACTATGGGCTGCCATCATCTCTCTTCTAGAGTCTAGAGAAATTAGACTCAGGCATCACTTCTTTCCAGAGGTCTTGCACCACTACCCTAAACAAGTTATAAAACATGATCTGATGTACTCTTGTAGTCATGTACCCTGGTGCCCCTGAATTACCTTTTCCAATTTATGTTACAGATTGTGGGCTAACACAAAGGAGATCACCGGAACAAAATTTGTTAGATACATGACCAAGAGGAAAAACAAAAGGGCTCCTCATAATAATGTTCTCTACAGGATGCATTGGCACAACTGGCCTACTCTACATTTGTTTCCGTCCATGAATCTAAGAGAATGGAAAGTGCACATCCCTTCTACCCATTTCCTTAAACATCCTTGGTTTAAGTTGTAATCAGGATTCTATCCATCTTAACCAAATTTTAATTTTCATTTCATTCTGTGTAAAGTAAGCCATATGATTGAAGCTTGCTATGCTTTATCAACATGCTGAGACATAAACTGAGAAATGACATCCACTAAACATAGGGGCCCTGAGCTATGTAGAGACAATAGATTTAACATTTCAATGCTTTAAGTGGTGTTCCATTCTGTCTACCAGATTAACTTGGGACCCTCCAAGCAAGGTGAAGTTTTGGGAGCAATCTCATTTCTGGTCATGTGTCTAACAAATTTTGTTCCAGTGATCTCCTTTGCGTTAGCCCACAGTCTGTAGCATAAATTGGAAAAGGTAATTCAGGGGCACCAGAGTATATGACTACAAGAGTACATAAGATCGTGTTTTATAACTAGCAAACATGCCCTGAAATATCATCTCTAAAGAGTGCTTCCAGAAATATTATATTCAGTATAATCATGGTAACCTGTCTCTCCCCTCAAAATGACTACTTTAAAGGGAACAGAACTCAGAATCACATAATTGGTAGAGACTGGGATGAATAGTTGAGAAGAAAGGATAGGAAATGGGCTCAAAAACTTAATCAGAAGTTTAATCCATATTCCTCGAGTGTCTGTCCAAGGATGTGCCAACATGTTCAAACATACCCAACTTCCTTACTTTGAATGTCTGCTCCAGGGGTTGGGAACCTGTGACCTTGAGGCACATGTGACTCTCTAGGTTCTCGAGTGGTCCCTTGACTGAATTCTGTAAAAATTGGATTCAATCAAAGGGCTTCACTTGAGAACTTAGAGGGCCACATGTGGCCTTGAGGCCACAGATTCTCCACCCCTGGTCTGTTCTCGTGGGCTGAAAAAGGCCAGTAAGAAGCTCACACTCCCTGTCTCAGGCTCACAACATAATAAAAGGAAACAGTTTTCCTCATCTCACCAGGCAAAGAGGATTCATAACAAACTAGCAGCCTGTTCAATACTGGATCTTCAAATTCCTCAGGGCTCCTAATTGCTTACTCTACTCCAAGATTAGATAAATTCTTACTGTTGGTGGATTCCCTCCTCTTCACCACGCCAGTCACCTTCCTTCTGATGGCAACATCAGAAACTCATCATAGTACACTGTTGTTTCTCCTAGTATTGGTCATAAGGCTCAGGACTCTGGATAATGTCACTTGTCACACTGGTCATTCCTCCCTTCTGTTCAAGGAGTCCAAATGGCAAGATTCCAACAAGGAAGACAGTAAGAGAAAAGAGTCCACTTCAAATTACACGAAATCACCTTTGTTTCCCTACCACCTCAATTCCTACCTAAGGGCACATTCAGAGGAAGGCAGCTTCCATTGATCTTATGAAATTTGGGGGCAATCTCTTTTCTGGTCATCTGTCACACAGATTTTGCCTCAGTTATCTCTCTCTTTGTCTGGGTCCAGAATGTTCAATATAAGTTGGAAAAGATAATACCGGGGCACCAGTGTACAGGACTACAAAAGAATGCATCAGATCGAATTTTGTGGCTAGTCAACAGACCTTGATATATTATCTCTCTAAAGAGTAGTTCCAACAATATTTTGCTCAATGTAAGCATGATAACCTGTTTGTCCCTACAAAATGACTACTTTAAAGGGAACAGCATGGTGTAATGGGGCAGGGGTAGTGTGAGAGTACACAGCCAAAATGAAATGAAAGGATTTAGGCTTCAAATCTGACCCTGACATTTATTATCATTGTGACTGGGGGATAACCATTAAACCTTTCTGAGCCTCAGTTTCCTCATATATAAAATGAGTACAATAATATTCATTGAATCATAGCTGAAAGGGATGTCAGAGGCCATGCAGTCAAATATCCTCTTTTTAAAGATGAGGAAACTTAGAAACAGGGGGATTAAATCACTTGCCCAAGGTCACATATGTCATAAGCATCTTGCTATCTCCCTCAAAGGGTTGTTGTGAGCAAAATGCAGTATAAGCCTAAAGTACTATAGAAATGTGAGTTACTATTCTTAAGTTGTAGTATGATTGCTAAAAAAATAATCATTATTTTATAGCCATACTTCATGTTCAATCTTGAAAAATGATTGGTAAAAGTAAAAAGAAAAAAGAAGAAAAAATCATGTTCTGTGTCTAATGTTCCTTCCTTCCAGCTCTAAAACTTTATGATTTCTGTGATTCTGGTGCCTTCTACAATTCGCTATTATAAGCAAAATGCAGAAATTGTGGCTGAGATGGAAAGACTTTTGATTTTATGGATTCAGGATAAGTCTGTGCTGTATGCCTTTGAGTTTGGCCACCATTCAAGCCAGAGCCTGAGGCTTTTTTTTCCTGAGTTGTGAAGCAATGGTAAGGGATCAAAGAATTCAATAAGGCAGCACAGATAAGGGTTACTTCATGCATTTTAAAAGTAGGTATATCAGGCATAACACCAGGGTGCAAGGTGGAGCTGTTAGTGCTGATGGGATGGCAGGAAAATAGGATGGCAACTGGAGAAAATCTTTCTTTTTTTTTAAAGTGGGCAAAATGTCCAAGCCACTTTATCTCTGGGGCCAACATATTGTATAGGGAAATTTTCAATGAGAAATAGGCAGTTGTGTGGATATACCTGGGTCAGTTTCTCAAAAGAGCTACGAATTGATATCCTTTAAGACTTCCCAAAGACCTTTTCAAAGATGTCTGTGGATCCTTCTCCAAAAATGACCTGATGAGGACTGTGCTCTACCTTCCTATTTATTATAGTAAAACAAATCAGGAATGCTAAAGAATTAAGATAAAAGCTCTATGCCATATACTATAATGCAATATCAAATTAGATAGGACCAAGTATGATTCATAACTTCTTCCTCAGCTTAATGGATTTAGATATACTTTTAAAATAGTTACTAGAGATTTATTTAGCCTCATCAGGAGGAAATTTAAACTAGATTGACTATTGATAATACCTTGAATTAATTGAACTTAGTCAAGCTCCCTTGCCTGAATTGTCCATTATTTTCTAGCAACCAAGTATCAGAGACCTCTTGGAGCTCAGTTTTTACTCAAGCAAGGAAGTAATGCTTACAGCCTAAGCCTTTATTCCTCTGAGCCAACCAATTCTTCTTCTTTTTTTTTTGGAGAGGGGAAGGTAGGACAATTGGGGTTAAGTGACTTGACCAAGGTCACACTGCTAGTTTTGTGTTTAGTGTCTGAGGCCAGATTTGAACTCAGGTCCTCCTGTCTCCAGAGCCAGTGCTCCATTCACTCTGTCACCTAGCCAACCTGAGCCAACCAATTCTTGAGGATAACCTCAAGACCTTTAAAGGTTCATGGACCTGCCATTTGCTATTGCAAATGCCACTGCCCATTCTGCCATCGCCTCTGGGAGTTGCTGGCTATCTGTTACCACTATCGCCTGTATCTCTGCCCACTGTTCACTGGTCACCATCCCAAGGTCTGTTTAGTTGCCCACTTGCATACATGTTACGAAGCTTCTATTAGTACAATTTTTCTACCTTTTGTGTGAATGCTTAAAGGAGCTGTCATTTCAGAGCTCTCATCATGATACCTTCTTCTACAAATGCAGATAGGAACTGGCTATGACTTTAGCAAAGATGTTCTAATAGGTGCCTAAGGAAGCATAGAGAGATAAAAATAAACTGCCTAGAAACACATAGATAATGGGAATCAGAGGTGGATTTGAAGCAGTCTTTCTGATTAACCCACGAGCAGTTATGTGGTGTAATGCACAGAGTTCCAGGTTTAAAGTCAGGAAGACTCATCTTCCTGAATTTAAATCCAATCTTAAAACACTAACTGTGTGATCCAGGGCAAGTCACTTAAACCCATTTGCCTCACTTTCCTCATCTGTAAAATGAGATGGAAAAGGAAATGGTGTACCACTATAATACCTTTGCCAAGAAAATTCCACAAAGAGTCATGGAAAATTTCATGACTGAAATGACGAAAAAAGTTCTGATTAAATCCGCTACTTTATAGACTATAACATTCTGTTTCTGAATTCTCTTCTTTCAGTCAATCAAACAATATATAAACATTTATTAAGTACCTACTATGTGATAGGCACTGTGGTAAGTGCATTAAATAGCTGTTGGTGTTCATTTTATTTTTTAAATGAATATAAGAGTTGGTTAGAAATATAAGTTGCTATACTGTTTCAATAAGAAGACTGAGTAAACAAATCATTCCTGACAAATATAGTGAGGATGGATTTTTAAGGACTGACAGTGAGAAAGATCATCTTCCTGTTGATCTTCTATGATAGAGTGCAGACTAGGGTTCATCATTAGCTATAGCCAATGTGTTAGTTGATTTTGCTTTACTATTTTTCTTTGCTACAAAACAGGATTCTATTGTGGGGAGGGTATTGGGTTGTAAAAATTAATGTTTTCTTTTTTAAACCATGAAGATGACAATAATTTTAAGGGAAAGGAAAGGAAGGGAAGGGGACTTGCCTGAGGCACAGAGAGGTTAAGAGAGTTGCCTAGAATCACGCAGCTAATAAACATCAGAGGGGAGCCCTTCTTAAATAAACCCAGTCCTCTATTCATGTAATGGTCATGGGAATTTGAAGATCTTCCCTTCTTTGAAAATAAATTCTGTGCCTTAATAGGCTGAATGTAATAATGTGGAGCCTGTGGTTGGAGGAATTTGCTGAAGGATGGAGCAGAGCCCACAGGAAGTTGGGTGCCAGAGCTATATAGACTGGGAGGAGGACAGGACACATCCCACAGAGTCACTCAGGCTTTTGAGTTTTGTGGTGGTGATTGGTTTGTGGGAAGGCTGAAGGATGGTGTGGTTCTCTGTGCTGTTGTGACTTATTAACTTCTTTGCTACTATGATGGAATTGGATTACTGGTGTTGAGATTCAGTTTTCTGGTGTCTGAATAAATGTTTTGTTTCTGTCTTATATATGAATAGTCTGTTATATTTTAAGATTGAGCACCATGCAGGTGTGTGTGTGTGTGTATACACACACACACATATACATATATGCACACATATATATCTATGTGCATGTGTGTATGTATATTTGTATGTGTATATATATATTTGTATGTTATATATATTTGTATGTATATGTATATTTATGATTGTGGGCACTGTAAATACTGCATTGGCAGTATAATTCATTATACCATTCTGCCTAGCTAATCTAAAGATGATATTGGTATTCATTTTCATCAAAGTATTAGATATCAGACTGTTGACCAGAATTGTTTCAATGGAAAAATTGTATTTGACTTATATAGCATCTTTTCCTGAAAAACAATGTTCTTCCATCCAATCCAAGAAACATTTATAAAGGTCCTAATATATGCAAGACAATGGAGCTAAAGGTTGAAGATACTACAACCAACCAACAATGTATACTCAAGGCACTTGGATATTTACATGTTGCATTTCTCCTAGGACAACACGTGTAGATAATCTAAAGAGGGCAGAGGGACTACTGACAGCTTAGGGGGATCAGGAGAGGCTTCTTATATAGAGCATCTGATTAACTGAGTCTTGCAGGAAGTGAGAAATTTGAAAATAGAGAGGAGGAGGAAGTGTGGTCAGGGCATAGGAGACAGAGAATGCAAGGTTGTAAGTAAGAGGCCTCAATGTAGTAATAGGTCCTGGCAGCCCAACATCATAACAAGGGTCCTTTTCCAAGTACTGATCAGTATGTGCTAGCTGAAGTTGACTTCAGAATGCCTCTCAGATTCCTTGAAAACTCCCAAGAAGAGACATTTCTAGGGGCAGAGGCATGCCAAGCATGCAAGCCTATGCACAGACAATATATGAAAAATGTCCCACCCCACTGCACAGCAATTTACAATTCCCAGCAGCTGAAGAGCATTGTCTAGATGCACAAATAATATGACACACGTCACCTTCGCAAATCAACACCCACACAGTTTGGAAAACAGAACAGGGTTAAGTGCTGGAATATGAGCAGCACTATATTATTACAAAAATAATGCTAACATGTATTTATATAGTGCCTTTCTTCTATGGAGCTCTTTGTAAGGCCATATCTTATTCTGAATTCTATTAATACATTATGTTCAAAAGCACTTCTCATGCCCAGATCATTACTAGCATTCTTTCTCCCACAATCCTTCTCTTTGGGCAGATGGGGGGAGGAGGGTAGGAATATATTATTAATCTTGTTTTAGAGACGGAGAAACTGAGGTACCCAGAGGGGGATCCAAATTTGTAAGGGCATAGAACTGGTCTCTAAGGGAGCTAGAAAAAGACAAAGACTCCAGGAGTTCTGACCTCTGGTATTTCATTATATCCAGGAATAAGTAGGCCTCTCTCCTTCCTTTATGGTAAATTAGTGGGTAGAGCATCAAAAGAATGTAGAAGAAATTCAGTTCCTAAATAGAACAAGTTATTTAATATCAACAAAATTTCCCTGGAAAGTCACGTACTTACAAATTGATTGTACTGCCAAGCCAGAGAAACCCAATGACTAAATCAGATGTGCCAAGGCCACCACTAGTAGGGTATTCCAATAGTCCATAACAGGTAAAGATCCTTGGAAAGCTGAAGAAGTTTCCAAAATGGAAGCTAATGTTGATTTCGGTATAGTAGGTGATTAATAAATGCTGCTTAATTGAATAGGAATTAGAGCTTTGGAAAGTTGAAGACTGCCCTTAAAAAAAATCATTCTTAACTTAGATTCTATAGACCTCTAAGAGGTCCATAGGTATATTTCAGGGAGACTTTGAGCTAGAACTTTGAACATACATACATACATACATACATATATACATACATATACACATACACACATACATATATGTTTGTGCATATTCATATACAGGTGTATACACATGTTATAAATATATTATTGTAATATTTTATATACATATGCTATTTCAGTAGAATTTCCTTTTTAACCACTTATATTTTATTTTATACATTTAAAAAATTCTCAAAAAGTGTCCATAAGTTAGATCAGCCTGACAAAGGGATTTATAACACAACAAGGTTAAAAAGGTTAAGAAACCATGACTTAATGTCTCCCACCATCAAATTAGTGTTAGTGGTCAAGCCATAAATAGCTAATTCTCTGCCTGAAGATGTGACTCAAAATCTACCAAGGGTAAGAGGCAGGAGGTAGAACTATTGGAACTACTCAGTGGAAAGAGAGTAAGGTTATGGCCAGGCTACGGAAGACCTCACCTAGTAAGCAGCCACAGAAACTGGTGTAGGAAGAGTGAAGCATCATCTCCACACTCCACCTTTATCTTTGAAGTTTAACTAATTATATTTAGTAATTAGGTGTTCTGCTCAATTGTTTGCATTGCTGAAGGACCACAAATTTACATTGCCCCTCCCATACCTTGTACTTAATCCAAGTTTAAATGTTTTATCATCAGAGTCTAATGATTTAATCTTCCATGATAGCTTTCTCTGTGCCACCCTTACTTCATTTCTTGGGTCTATTTAAAGCTTGGCAATTTGCAGAATCTGTTACCCCTCTCATTATTATTGACTTTCTAGGCTCTTAAATATGGACTGCTTTCCTAACTGAGATTCAGGTATGCACCTTTTCAGCTTTAGTAAGCACCTCTTTCTTGTCTAATAGAGTAAATGACACAAGTTGAAGAAAAGTGATCTCTTTACAACTCTACTGAATTTTTGCCCAATAGTATCATGGAGTCCTAATCAACCTCATTGTAGAATGCCCCAAGGCTCATTCAGGATACAGAACTTTCATCATCTTTCAACTCAGGATGAGTGCAGAAACAATGTGTAGGTACATATAGTCACCCACTTTTTGGTTGCACCATGCCATTATTCCACTGTCTAGGTCTTGGGGTCCTGACATAAAGACCAATTCCAACGTCTTCCTAGGAGTTGAGCCAAACTTTATGATATGTAGAATCTGAGTCCATGTTACTCAAACACCTAAATGAATATATTAACTCATCAATTCAGGAGTTGGCTTCAAAGATGCAAATTGAAATTCTAATCCATGCTTTGTCTATCTTGTGTGACTTTTATCCATGTTTACCCAAAGTCCAAAACAAAAGGGCCAAATGATGTACTGCCAGTGCTCCTCAATTTCTTTCAATATCACAAGTGTGTCAGTGGAATAACCTGGCTGTCAACTTGTCATTCTTCTCTTGTCTAGTCATGTAACCAATCTCTCCTCATTTTTTGTCATAAAATTCCTTGATGACATAATTACTCCTGTTCTTTAGAGTTCCTCCTTGGTTATATATCTACTGTGTACCTCACCATTGCTTTCTCTTTTGTACTCATCTTTGTTTCTTCAGGGGCTTTGATATTTCATGTCTTGATGTGATATAGCTATACCAGTAAAATGATACTATTAAAATAAAGATGGCCCTTTGGTTTCATAGAAAGTTTGGGATTAATAAAAGAGTTTTTCAATTTCCTGAAAGCAATACACCCTATTCTTCTCAGTTTCAACTCTGGACATAACTCATTGTCCGTCTGTAATATTTGTCTGATATATACATATTATTGCATGAGGTCTATCTATTTAAATGTATGTTGAAATCTATGCAATAGATATTCTTCATCCACTTGGTCTTCCCAGTGTGGATGGACAGGATAAATTCCTTGGAAGAATCTCTTCAAGAAGGCTTTGCTGTAAGAACCCATGCATCCATTTTAATCATATTCCCATTCTTTCCCCCCCAAATAATCCCCCATATTCTTTTGATTATGTAGCCCTACCTGTTATTTAGAGTTGTTAAGAATAATCCGAGGGAGACAAGTATCCTACCTTCATGGAGTTAGGCCCAGCTTATATGGCTAGGTCATTTTATGATTAGGACAGATCATTCTGATGTAAAAACATTTCAGAAGATCCTGATACATCTGTTAAAAGTAGGGGCAGTAAATAAGATACTTCTACTTAACCACATTTCTAAAGAGGCCTAGAGGAGCCAAAATGACGGCATAGAAGCAGCAAAGTTTCACAGCTCCCACACAGCCACCATAAAATACAATACTAAACATATTTTATTTGGGACAGAGATTTACATCCCTGGGGAGCAGAGTTCCACAGAGCTAAAAAATCAAGCAATTAATTGATTGGCCAACATGAGAAAAAGGAAGCAAAGTAAGAACAGCAATAAAACTCGAGAAACCTTTTTTGCAGACAAAAAGGATGAAAGCATGGAATGGGAGGATGACAACACAGTCAGAACTCCCACACCAAATACTTCCAAGAAATATGAAGATTGCCTACAATCCATAGATCAACTTAAAAAGGACTTTGTAAACCAAATAAGAGAAGTGGAGGAAAAATTGGGAAGATAAATGAGAATGATGCAAGAACACCATGGAAAGAGAGTCAACAACCTGACTGAAGAAAACAACACCTTAAAGAAAAAATTAACTCAAATGGCAAAAGAGGCCCAAAAATCCAATGAAGAGAAGAGTGCCTTAAAAACTCAAATTTTCCAGATGGAAAAAGAATCTCAAAAGCATTCTGAAGAGAATAATTCCTTCAGAATTAGAGTGCAGCAAGTGGAAGCCAATGACTTTATGAGAAATCAAAATACTATTAAACAGTTACAAACAAATGAAAAAATAGAAAGCAATGTGAAATGTCTCCTTGGAAAAACCACTGAGTTGGAAAATAGATGCAGGAGAGACAATGTGAAAATTATTGGTGTACTGGAAAGCCATGATCAATAAAAGAACTTAGAAAGCATTTTTCAAGAAATTCTCAAAGAAAACTGCCCTGATGTTTTAGAGCCAGAGGGCAAAATAGAACTTGAAAGAATTCACCAATCATGTCTTGAAAAGGGTCCCCAAAAGAAAACTACTAGAAATGTTATAGCCAGGTTCTGGAATGCCGACACCAAGGAGACAATATTACAGGCTGCCAAGAGAAAACAATTTGAATACTATGGCAACACAATTAGGATAACTCAGGATCTGGCAGGTTCTACACTGAGGGATAAAAGGGCCTAGAATATGATATTTCAAAGATCAAGGGAGCTAGGATTAAAACCAAGAATCACCTACCCAGGAGGTGAAGCCAAGATGGCGGGGTAGAAGGAGCAAGGCTTTGCAGCTCTGACACAACCACCCTAAACACCCATAAAATATGACCCTAGA
>JAQQSW010011119.1:0-12835 GCA_028646575.1 Pseudocheirus occidentalis
ATATGGTTAAAGATATCTTTAATTTCTACTTCTGTAAATTGTCTGTTCATATCATTTGACCACTTATCAATTGGGGAATGACTGGCATTCTTCTAAATTTTATTTAATTCCCTGTATATTTTAGAAAGGAGGCCTTTATCAGAGACACTGGTTGTAAATATTCTTTCCCAATTTCCCATTTCCCTCTTAATCTTGGTTACATTGGCTTTGTTTGTACAGAAACTTTTCAATTTGATGTAATCAAGATTATCTATTTTGCATTTTATAATGCTCTCCAACTCTTCTTTGGTCATAAAGTCTTCCCTGCACCATAAATCTGACAGGTAAACTATTCCTTGCTTCTCCAGATTATTTACAGTATCAGCCTTTATACCTGGATCATGCGCTCATTTAGACTTGACTTTGGTGTATGGCATGAGATGATGGTCTATGTCCAGTTTCTGCCATACTGTATTCCAATTTTCCCAGCAGTTTTGGTCAAATAGTGAATTCTTACCCCAGAAACTGGGGTCTTTGGGCTTATCAAACAGGATATTACTATAATCGTTGACTACTGAGTCTATTGTACCCAATCTATTCCATTGATGCCCTATTCTATTCCTTAGCCAGTACCAGGCAGGTTTGAGGACTGCTGCTTTATAATAGAGATTAAAATCTGGTATGGCTAAGATGTATAGAGTTTTAAAGTTTATAAATCTTTTCCTTTCTTCTTTCCTACTTCCCTTCTTGTATTCCTCCCTATCTTTTTTCTTCCCTTCCTCCTTCCTTCCTTCCTTCTTTCCTTCCTTTGTTCCTTCCTTTATTCCTTCCCCTTTGATTTCATCCTTCTAAGAAACTCCCAATGTAGAGCTCTCCCTCCCAATGCAGATTTGCTATTTCTAGTATTACGGAGTTGCCTGAGAGCAGTCAGGGCCCAATGACTTTCTCATGGGACATCAAGTCAGTATGTGTTGGAGTCAGAATTTGAACCCAGGTGTTCCGGACTCTGAGGGCAGTTTTGTATTCACCAAGCCATGCTATCTTGCATATAGAAGGTATTTAAGAGATGTTTTTTCTTTTTCTTTTTTTTTTGGAGAGGTAGCAGGGCAGTTGGGGTTAAGTAATCTGCCCAAGGTCACATGGTTAGTTTTTGTGTTAAGTGTCTGAGGCTGGATTTGAACTCAGGTCCTCCTGAATCCAGAGCCGGTGCTCTGTTCACTGTGCCACCTAGTCCCGGCTTAAGAGATGTTTTTAAGCGAATTAATCAATAGTAAGAGACTTGTTGGGGGAGCTTGTTTATGGTTGTGGGCCTGTGTTCTCCTTCATTAGACTGTGAACTTCTTGAGGGCAGAAACTCCCTTTTGCCTTGTTTTGTATCCCCAGTCCCTAGCCCAGCAACTGAAGAATAGTAGGTTTGTAATTGCAGATGTATGGTTTGTCCTCCATTCTTTATTTTTATTCTTTTGCTTTTTTAAGGATGGAATTAGGGTTAAATGACTTGCCTAAAGTCACATGGCTAATAAGTGTTAGTGTCTGTGATTAGATTTGAACTCAGGTCCTCCTGACTCTAGGGCCAGTGCTCTATTTACTGTGCCACCTACCTGTACCATCCTCCTTTCTTGAAGAGGACCATGACATCAGGGAGATGATGACATGATTAGCAATTGACTTTGATTTGAGTGAAGGAGAGCTGTGCAAGGCCACCAGCCTCACTTCCTCCTCCAGAGCCATCTGTGTCTAATGGCCAGATATTCATCAGGACAGCTGGATGCTATGGTTTGGGGGGTCAGGCTGTATAGGTTTCACCTATACCCTTCCTCAACAGGCTTTGGGCGTCCCCGGCTCCCGGCTTCTGCTTACTCCTGGAGAAACAGCTGCACAGAAAACTCAGGACTCAGAATTTGCTTCTAGCTACTTTCTTTAAGCTTGGCGTGGCTGGAACTCTCTCTTCAGAACACAACACTTGCTTCTAGCTACTTTCTCTAAGCTTGGAGTGACTGTAACTCTCTCTCATTCTCTAAGCTTGGTGTGGCTGGAACTTCTTCTCATTCTCTAAGCTTGGTGTGGCTGGAACTCTTTTTCACAACACAACACTTGCTTCTAGCTACTTTCTCTAAGCTTGGCGTGGCTGGAACTCTTCTTCTGCCTCCAGGTAGCCTGTATTTAAGTCCTTTCCCCAGGGCCCCTTAGGGCACCTCCCCTGGCCATGCCCTCACCACAGCGAGCCAATCGTGCATTACCCTGAAGGCGGAGAGATAATCCTGTTTATCTCAAACCCGTGCAGCCTTTGCATTCTGCCCACAGGTGATCACGTGCACTCCTGTTAGCTGAGGACCAGTTCAACCCATTACCAACAAGAGACCCAACATCTCCCTTCTCTTGTTTTGCGGGTAACTGCCTAGGGGGAGGAGATCAGCTCCAAGATGTAAAAGGTTACTCTTCAGGACCGCCAGACTCCAACGCCACATACAACAAAAAATTACTAAACCTCAATTATGTCTTCTAAATACAATTTTTCCAGGCTATAAATTTCCCTATGATTCTCTACTACCACCCAGCTCCTGTTGTATAAACTTCATGCAATCTTCCCCTTTCACCTCAAATTTCACCTTTGCTAAGCTATATTTTCTACTTTTCCCAGCTATATTTCACTCCTTTTCCCTTTACCAAGCTATATTTCACTTTACCCAGCCATAGACTTTTCTGGCATATACGTCTGTGTCACTAAGTTTCATAACATCTTCCTCAACAGGCTTCTTGCTACTATAGCAAGGCTGTACAGCTCTTCTGACCCCTACCCTTCCTACTTTCAAATCCCTACACGTTGGGTGCCATCTGCTATGGTTTTGGGGGGTCAGGCTGTATAGGTTTCACCTATACCCTACCTCAACAGGCTTCGGGCGTCCCCGGCTCCCGGCTTCCGCTTACTCCGGGAGAAACAGCTGCACAGAAAACTCAGGACACAGGACTTGCTTCTAGCTACATTCTCTAAGCTTGGCGTGGCTGGAACTCTCCCTCTGCCTCCGGGTAGCCTGTATTTAAGTCCTTTCTCCAGGGTCCCTTAGGGCCCCTCCCCTGGCCATGCCCTCACCTTTGCATTCTGCCCCCAGGTGATCACGTGCACTCCTGTTAGCTGAGGACCGGTTCAACCCATTACCAACAAGAGACCCAACAGCTGGAGATAACTGGGATTGCAATGGGAAACTTTGACCATTTTAAGCTAAGGTCTTTTCAAATTCTCACTTTGAGAGAATTTGAGGCAATGGCCATTCAGTGAATAGACCTCTTCAAAAAGTGATTAAAAAAGTGAGAAAAAAGGGATGGCCCCTTTAATAAAAAAAAATCAAACTGAAAGGGAAAGACAATCAAAGTTGCAGGCCAAAAGAGAAAGAGTTACTATTTACATTCACTCTGAGCCAAGAGGGTCCAAAAAATAACCATTAAGGGGTGCTTGATCGTGGATCTATTGTTGTTTAATAAGTGAGATCCAGAGTGAATTGAGTTTAAAGCTTGGTCTTTGAGAAAGAAATCTAGGCTTTTATCCCTAGGGTAACTAGATAGCTTTTGTTAGTAACCGTCAGGTCAAGGGATAGGATAGGGGAAGAGAGGAGAGGAGAGTGGAAAGAAGGAGAGGGGAGGGGAGGAAAGGGGAAAAGAGGAGAGAGGAGGGGAGGTGTTACTCTAGTGGAACTGGCTAACTGAGTCCACTTTCATTTAATTAAAGGGACCATCCATTGCCTCATTTCTTAAAGAGGCCGAATCATTGAACAGGCATTGCCTCTCTCAAAGTGAAGACCTGAAAGACCTTAGCTTAAAAGGGTCAAGGTCTCCAAGTGCATCTTAGGCTATCTCTAGTTGTCCTGATGGATGTCTGGCCACTAGATCTAGATGGCTCTTGAGGAGAAAATGAGACTAGTGACCTTGCAGAACCCTCCCTCATTCAAAATCAAAGTCAATTACAAGTCATGTCATCATGTCCCTGCTGCCATGGTCCTCTTTAAGAACAAATGACAAACCCAGCCTGTGAGGCATTTGGTAAATGTTCAGTCAATAGACTGATATTAGAAATTTCAAATATTATTCAGAAGAAGGGAATGCTCATGGGAGTATTATTAGCCTCATTTTGCAGATGAGGAAGCAGGTTTTCAAAGAAATGAAAAGACTTAGGACCAGGAGCCACCTAGCTAGCTGCTAAGTCTCAGGGCAGAGACTTGACCAAAGTTGTCTAAGCTCATCTGCAACCTGCAGAGATCTGTTCCTGCTTGAGTTTGGCACAGCTGGGCTAGATAACCTCTAATTTCCCCTTCCACCCTATAGTAGTGATATCATGAGAGATTTCACAAGTTCTTGAGTAATTTGTATTTTCTTTTCATGAATATTAAAATTGAAAGTGTGTTTAAACCATTGTGTTAACTTGGGTGGATCTGTTTCAGGATAGGTATTCGACCTTTTGGGGTGAAAGTCTGCATAATTGAACCTGGATTTTTCAAAACCAGCATTTCAGATATTCAAAAGTTCCAGGAGAATTTCAAAAGGTCTTGGAATAAGGGCCCAGTGGAAATCAAGGAATACTATGGACAAGAATTCTTTGAGAAAAGTGAGTTTGTCTCTTTTGATTGATATGGTGTGTTCTTTGTGTGAGGGGGTTGGTGGGGGAAAATAATAGGATAAAATTTGACATTTATAAGAATGTTTGAGAAGACAGGAAATGTATGCTTGTGTAGACTTTAGGATTATATGAGTAGTGATATCTTGAATGACAAATCCTCTGAGAACAAATGTTTCAATATCACTCTTTATAACTCACACTTAGTACTTTATTTTTTTTTGAGTTTCTTTGTATTTTATTTTCCAGCTTTTGTCTTCTGCCCTTATTCTACACTACCATTCTTTTAAAAAAGAATGTTTTCATTTTTTCACAATTACACAAAAGAAAAACTTTAATATTCTTTTTTTTTTTTTTTACAATTTTTGATTTCCAAATCCTCTCCTTCACTTCTCCCTTCCTTGAGAAGGTAAGCACTTTGATATAAATTATATAAGTGCAGTCATATAAAACACATTTCCTTATTTGTTATCAGGCAAAAGTGAACAAAGATTAAAAAAAAAGAAAAACCCAAGAAAAATAAAGTTAAAGAAATTATACTTTAATCTACATTCATATTCAATCAGTTCTCTCTTTTGCAGCTTGTAGCATTTTAAAAATTATTTTTAATTTATTGAGTAGAATAGGAAACTTTATAACATCATATAATAAAAAAGATAATTGCCAATGAAACTGCAAATCCATTATGTACAACTTGCTAACTCTACAACAAAGTTATCATGTAAATTGCTTCCCTTTTTCTTTCCTCCCACCCTGGAGATGGTCAGCATTAAAGAGAAATAAGGATATATATATATAATGTGCAAAATTATTGTACATATACTTCTATTTTTCAGTTATTTCTCTACTGATACTGTCTCTCTTCATACGTCTTTTAAAATCTTTTTTTGCATTTATAATAGTCAAAATGAGTGAGTTGCTCAGAGTTGTTCTTAAACAATATTGTTATTACTATATACAATGTTCTTTTAGTTCTGCTCACTTTGCTCTTCACCATTTCGTGTAAGTCTTTCCACACCTAAGATCACTGAAGTCATCAATTCTCTTTTTTTGGTTTTTGAAGAGGGGAAGGCAGGGCAATTGGGGTTAAGTGACTTGCCCAAGGTCACACAGGTAGTAAGTGTTAAGTGTCTGAGGCTGGATTTGAACTCAGGTCCTCCTGACTTCAGTGCTCTATTCACTGTGCCACCTAGCCTGCACAAACTCATCAATTCTTTTTTTAATGTAATAAATTTTATTTGTTTCTTGTTTACATCATTCATTTTCATGAGATTTTTGAATGACAAATTTTCTCCCCATCTTTCCCCTATCCCAACCCCAAAACAGTGATCCCACTTTAGAGCTCCTCTCCTGATCTGCTCTCTTACTTTCTGGTAGGGCAGGGAGGGTCTCTTAATTCCTAGTTGCTGGTATTGCAGAGCTTTACATTCTAGATTCTTTTGGTTCCTCCCTTGTCACCCGTCCCTGCTGGAAGGGCAACCAATTCAATACAGGCTGTGTAGGTGTGATTATACAGGACATCTTCATAGTGGACATATTGTGACAGTGATCATATGTCCTTCCTTCTTATCCCTCCCCCCCTTGTTCTGTTCTCTACCCTTTCCCTGTCCCTTTATTGAAGTGTGAGCATCCAGCATCCCTCGCCCCAGACCCTGCCCTCCCCTCCATCATCCTGCCTTTCATCCCCACGCCCCCTACTCTCTTGTGTGGCATGATGCCCAGTTTAGGGTTTATGCCATTTCTTCCCTAAGCCAGATTCAATGAGAGTAAATGAAAAATTTGTAACAGCCAAACTCATCAATTCTTATAGCATTTTGGTCATAAGTTCTTCAAGGATTGTTTTTATCCTTGTATTTCTAAGAATAGCTATGTCATTCAGAGTTGGTCATTTGATTTTACTATTTTACTAGTATTGATACTACTATGTTTGAGTATAATGATGATTATATCATCATTATATCAAATAATGATCTCCTGGTTCTTCTCACTTCATTTTGCTTCAATTCATATATGTCTTCTCAGGTTTTTCTGAAACCATCTAATAGAACTTTAAAGGTCATAGGATGATTGTTTTTTGCGGCCATCTAGTCTGACCCTTTTTATGGAGACTAAGAAAGGTTAAATGATTCCCTTGTGATCCCACAGTTCAAAAGTGTCAGAGGCAGAATATGAAAACACAGGATAATCTTTAAAGATGTAGTCTAAATTAACAGCAGTGTTTGTAGATAGGATCAGAATTACTGCTTATGTTGAGGGTGAAAGAAGAGTTTCTAAGTAGTGATTGTACATATAGTTCACTTTGAACAAACTCCCAGTGCATCCTAGGCTGTCTCTAGTTGTTCTGATGAATATCTGGCCACTGGACCCAGATGGCTCTGGAGGAGAAAGTGAGACTGGTGACCTTGCAGAGCACTCCCTCACTCAATGAGGGACATGAATATTTTTAATGTACAAAATTAGCCAAGTAGGCCAGAATTTTTGTGCTATCTGAGGCCTTATAGGCAGGAGCTGGTTGTTGGCTTTGACTAATAAAATGTGATATTGGAGTCCATATTAAAGAAGGAGAGGAGTAAACTTCTGAGAGCTAAAATTGTGGACGCTGTTGATACTAAATTCAAATAGAAACAATGGTTACTGACTCTACATAAAAATCCTTGTGGTCCATTTATTGACTTAGGTTTAACATGCAACATTATCCATGTTTTATTATAATTATTTTGTTAAATATTTCCTAATAACATTTTCATCTGTTTTGGTGACACTTGGGATTTGTGGGTCCTATGCTGGGTCAGGAGCCTTGTGTTGGACAGCTCTGCCCTGGGTATAAGAGAAAAACCTGACATTTCATGAGGTTAGAGTTGGTAATCAGTTATGGAAAGGATATCTCAGAGTCAGGAACTTACCCCAAAGGAAATATGAACTCCTAATTTGGGACTCAAAAATCCCAATATAGAGTCATAACATTTAAAGTTGAGTGGAACTCATTTAAACCAACTCTTCCATTTTATAGATGAGGCAATTGATACCCCCAAGTAGTTAAGTGACTGGTCTAGGACCACATAGGCAGCAGTGATGGGACTTGAACCCAGGTTCCCTTATCAAAGAACTCATGTTTTTCCCATTGTATCATACAGCCTCTCCTAACTTCCTTTTGTCCCAATCTCCAGCACACCTGGGGCTGGCTACCTTTCCATGCTACAAATTTTAAATTCACTTCATTAGGGTTTTTATTTTATTTTATTTTATTTTCTGTCTGGAAACCTATCTATTGAAAGTCAATAAGAAAAAAGTTCATTTTGTTTGGGGACTTAGGGTATTGTTATTTATAATTGTCAGCCATGTTATATTGTAGAAAGAATTCTGGATTCAGAATTTGGAAGGCTTCAGATTTCTACTAGCTGTATGGCTTTGGGCAGATCACTTAGCCTTATAATCTCATTTTCCTCATTTATAAAATGAAATAAAACCACCTACCTTACAGGGTTATTGTGAGAATTAAGCAAGATATGTGCAAAATACATTGCTAGCATCAAAATGTATTCCATTAATGCTGGATTTTATTGCTGTAACTGGAAGATCTTATTGATTATTTTTTTTTTACTTATAAAAGGAAGGTTGTACATGTTTCAAGGTTTAAGTTTCCAGTTTCCAGTCATTTTGAAGTTGAATAAGTTGCCTTCAAATGCCAAATGAATGGTGTAATTGTACATAGATTAGTCGAAAGACCCAAATCAGCTGAATTTGTAGGAGCCTTCTGTTGGATACAATTGGATTTCTATAAACTTGTGCCATTGGATTTTAGACTGAAAAAGTGAGGGAAAAAACCCTAATCACTTTTTCCTTTTTTCTTACAGCTCTCAGCTCTTCGAAAAAGGCATTGCAAAAGACTAGCACGGATTTGCACCTGGTAACTGACTGTATGGAACATGCTCTGACATCCTCCTACCCTCGATATCGCTATTCCGCTGGCTGGGATGCTCGATTCTTCTTTATTCCTATATCCTATTTCCCTACAGTGATGTTAGATTATATTTTGTCCTCAAAACATAAACCTGCACGTGCTGTCTAAATATGTATTTGAAAACTGACTGATGAAGATGCAACTAAACACTAAGAGATTTGATGATTTCTGTAGCTTTTTAAAAGAAATTTACTCTTTGTAAGGTTTGGTTTGTCAGTGGATTTGTCAGTGACTAACCATGATTCCAAAGGATTCATGAGAAAACATAATTCTAATCTCCAGGTAGATTATGAAGCACACACCCGTACAGACCCACAGAGACCCACACCCACACCGCCACACCCACACAGCCACAGCCACACCCTCACCCCCCCCCCCCACAGACACCCACACCCACACACCCACACACACTCACACACACACTCATTTTTGGCCATAGTTAATGTGGGAATTTGTTTTGTTTGATCATACATGTTTGTTATGAGTTTTGTTTTCTAGCTTTCTCAGTGTTGGGGAGGAAGGGGAAGAAGGAAATGGGAAGGAGGGAATTCAGATCTGAAAATAAAATAAATTGAAACTTTAAAAATTAAAAAATTATATTTAAAATATATGCTTGTTTTCTGGCTTATTAACTGACTGGTGGTTCTTCAATGTCTCTCTGATACATGGGGGTTTTGGGAGACTGGAAAATGCTCTTAAATGAAGAACATTCAGGATTTCTGCTAAGTCAGAAACCAGTTCTAAGATTTGCACCCACTTAACATATCTGGTAGGTCCAGAAATTCATTCAACAAATATTCATTGGATGCCTAGTATAAGAAAAATATTTGATTCAACTTAGTACAACAAGCATTATATTAAATGCTTATTATGAGCAAAGTCATGTGATAGGTGTTCAGGATATAAAGATAAAATCTTGCCCTCAAGGAACTTAAATTTTACTGAATATTTGACACTATTGATCTCATCTTCCTTTTTCATTTTATGAAAAACATTTTTTTGGTGCCTTTTATTTGTACATAACAATCATTTCCCATTCTTTTCTCTCAATTGAATTCTCCCTTGTAACAAAGTAAAAAAATCCGCAACAGTGAACTTGTCTATCAATGCATATTGTCTGGTCCTTGTAAATCTCCACTTCTCTGCCATAAAATAAGAAGAGGTATGTTTCATTAAGACCTTCAATTGTTTTCCTAGTATTCAGATTTCAGTTTATACAACTCTTCCTACAATTCTTTGAATCATTCATATTTATCATTTCTTCTTATGCAATTATATTTTCTTTAATTCCTATGCAACACACATATATATGTGTGTGTATATGTATATATATATGTCTTATACACACACATATACATATTTAGCTATTCCCTAATCAGTGGGGGTTTACTTTCTTTCCAGTTATTTTTGGACCATAAAGTGTGTTGACATGACTAGCTTTCCTCAGTGTCTTTGCACTATCATGATTTATTTTCTTATGTCTCTGATTATACTTAATCTGTGTCCTCTATTGGTTCTTCTCTTCCTCCTGCCTTCTAAACATAGGCTTTCCCTAAGTCTATGTGCTCATTCATTTTCTATATTCTCTCTTAACACTCTTTCCCTTAGCAAGCTCATCCACTCCCTTGACTCAAATGTTCACTTGAATACAGTTGATACTCAAATGTGTATGTTCAGCCCTAACCTCCTCCCAGACAGCCATTCTTTCTGTCCAGTTCCTTACTGTGCATATTCATCTTGTTGTCCTTACAGTGCCTCAAACCAAAAATGTCTAGGTTTTAACTTGTTATTGTTTCCTTAGAACCTTGTAACACTCATAGTTCTTGGAACGTAGTAACCACGTAGTAGGAGTGTCGACTGACTGACTTACCTGACTCTTCTCCTAACTTCATATATTTGTTTGCCAATACCATCATTTCCTCAGTCAGCTATGAAACTTTTGCTTAATCTTTGACTTTTCTCTCCTTTGCCATTCACATACAATCAAGTACTAATCCTGCCAATTTTACCTTTTTGTAATATTTCATGTGGCTATTCCTTTCCCTCCCCCTCCTATTGTTGCCACCTTATTTCAGGCTTCATTAACTTTTGCCTGAATGACATAATAGCCTCCTAAGTGTTGTACTTGCCTTAGGTCTCGACTTCTTTCCAATCCCTCCTATTCATCATTTCCAAATGAGTAATCCTAATGCAGAAATGGGATCAAATCACCGTCCTGATCAGACATCTCCACTGGCTCTCCATAGCCTACACAAACTCCATAGAGTAATAGATAATAGAGCATTAGAGCAGACATTAGAGTAGAATAGAATAGAAATTTCATAAACATTAAAGCAAAAAGATAATTTAGTTTTATTTTTGGATTACAGAGAAGAAAACAGATCCAGAAAAGAGAAGTACCTTTAAAACTTTAATGTCTGCATCATGCTTTGCATTTTGTTAGTTTATTTGTGTATATATATATGTATATATAAGCATATATATGATTATATACATATAAACACTTTCTGCTAGTGTACACACATGCATCCATCCATGCCTACATACATACAGAATCCCGTGCCAAGAGATATAAAGCTATTTAGTGGCCCTGGACTTGAAACAACATTACTTGAGTTCAAGTCCTGACCCTGCTACTTATTGGCAGACTGGACATACCACACACATCTCTTTCAGTTTACTCATGTGTAAAATGGGAATTATAATTCCTGTAGTACTTACCTTACAGGATTGTGGTAAGAATCAAATGAGATAATTTATGCCAAGCATTTTTACAACATATTAAATGATATATAAATGTGTGTTGTTATCTCTTTAATGTCTTGATTTGATGGAGCTCAGATTGGAATGACTTTGGGCTTAGGTTTAACCCCACTGTTATTTAATATTTAATATTCTATGAATATGAATAAATGCATAAATATATCTTAATTAAATGAAAACATATAAGCTGAACTTCTTTTGGCTGAGTGACTGTAGCAGCAAGCACCCTAGCATACCCTGTATGGCTAACACAGGTTCTTTGATCCGTTTTTCTAAAGGAAAGCAACTCAGAAAGCATTAACAATCTTACTTTAATCAATAAAACGTATATTTATTTACCTACTACAGGGGGAAAAGTCAGCACCCTGAACTTCAGAGAATACAAAGAGAAGTTACAATCAGATGAAAATACAGACAGAGAAAATAACAGAATTCAGCAGACAGGGCTTCTAGCTGTCTGACCATTATTACATCCATACCTAGTTAGTCAGCAGAGTGAGAAGCACCAGCATCTGGACTTTCAAAGGCAGCGAGTTCAACAGCTGCCCAGAGTCTCATTTGGACAAATCATGCAACTCCTCCCAAAATGAGCCGCAAAGCAAAACCTTGCCTCAGAGACACATATACCCATCTCCAGGGTTAGAGAACATCACAACCACAACTTCACCACAAAGTAACAAAAGTTGTGTCTTTCAGAAAAATAAGCCTCCCACCACAGGCTCCATGTGAACACCTGAAGCCTATTAGGGGACAGTGTATATTTTCAAATCAGGAAAAGTCTTCAAATTTACCTTGGCCTATTAAGGGGCAGGGAAGATCTTCAGATTCCTCTCACCATTACATTTGGCCCCCAAATCTTTTATGCATATTACACAGGCATTTATGTCTCAAGTAGGATTAACATCTCCTAAGTGTACTATAATCCCCACAAAATAAACACATCACATTGGCAAGATACATAACATAATAACTCATTAGCAGAGTGGTCACACAGACTTAAAGAAACATTAAGTACTTCACATTATAAGCTCCTCAATCCAAAACAAAAATATCTAAATAAAGTTCTCTTGGGGGTATGTCCTTCCCTCCCCCACTGTCCTTGCAGGCTTCCTCCTGGCCCTCTCATGTTCAGGTTCTAATGAGCAAAGTCCTAGTCTTAACATTGCTCCAACCCCTGCTCCCAATTCCTGAAGGAGAAGACCCAATCCAAACAGGTAGAAACCAGTTTAGATGAAGATGAAAAGGCCCAGAGGGAGGACAAAGGCATCAGGAAATGATTAGTACTTTGCCCAGATGAGACCTCCTGAAGCTGTTTAGTATTTTCTAGCTCCCAGGTCAGACTTCATCTATTTCTGTAAGCTCAGGTGTGTTGTGGAGAGTAGACTGGGGGAGAGGAAAGCCTAAGGTACGGGGAAATGGGAGGGTTGTGGTGACTGGTTGTTACTGGTTTTTTATTCAGGTGAGGGTTATCTTTTTGGGTCAGTATGTATAGGGCTTACCTATACCCACCTCAACAGGCCTCGGGC
>JAQQSW010011120.1:0-12835 GCA_028646575.1 Pseudocheirus occidentalis
TAGAGAGAGACAGAGAGATAGAAAGAGGAGGGACAGAGATAGGCAGACAGACAGAACTAGAACAGAGCTTGGGAACACCCACAATTAGAGGGTATTATGTGGATGATGATCCAGCAAAGGATCCCGAGGGGCTGTCAGAGAGGTTGGAACAGAATGATGAGAAAACAGTGTCTTCTTCAAGAATGGGTAGGTGCCATATAATTTATCCCATGGTTCTAACCCTCTCAGAATGGTATTGATTCCATCTGAGAGTCCATACCGATATTAGAAATATTTATACAAAAAGCTTCCTAATTTATTCAACGACAGGAAGAAGTCACTTTGCAAGGCACTCAGGTCCAACCTGCCTGTACCTCTCCCAACAGAGAGATGTGGTAGCTTTTGTTTGGGGAGATGGGGTAAGGAAACTGGAAAGGATACAAACCCAGATAGATGCAGGAGAATGTTCATGTTCACCATATAGTGATCTATTTATTAAGGTATTTCAACAGAAAAAAAAGAGTACCACCCACTTCTAAGTCTGAAGAACACAGTGGTTTCTCTCTAGCATCCTTGGCTGTGGAGAGATTGGAAGCATTTTTGGAGATAAGCTGAGCCTATGATGTCATATATTCTCCATCAATAATAAGCCAGCCTCAGTGCAGAGATTCTGGATATGCTTGTAAAGGATTCCTGGTCAATTTCAAACTGATCACAACTGGAATCAACAGGTTCCTGTCTGTAGCTTCACTATCCAGCTGCATTTCTTCTGAGGGCTCCAGATGACAACACCTTCAGACAGCCATCAGTATTCCTCCTCCCTCATCACATTTTTTCAGTAATTTGGTATATAATTCAAGATAGTGCTGTTTTCTAAATACCTGATTGGTTTCTCCCCCACCCCCCCATGTTCTTTTTACTGCCACCTAGAATATCTATTTCCTCTCTGTTCAGAGAGAAAGGATACTCAATGATCCAAAACAAGAACTGCCCAGAATTAGGACAAAGCCCTTTGGGGACAAGCTAACAAATAACCCTATTGCTAAAAATGTCACCTTGGAATGTTTTTTCCTCTACCTACAAAGGGAACACAGAATTTCTTTTCTCATTCTTATAAGTAGTAGTTGTTAAACTTTTTAACTTATGCAGACAAAATGTGCTGGTTCTGTCCCTGTGAAATCTTTAATTTTATCCTTGCCCCCAATTAGTTGCAATCTTATTGGGGTTGTTTGAGACTAAGTCTGCTAATAGAGATTGTTTTTTTTTATAGCATTCACTTTAGAATTGATTGTTCAAAGACAGATTTTCTTTTTCCTGTTGCTTTTGAAAATGTGAACACAGTGTGGCCAATAGCAGAAATACATGTAAGAGAATAATAAACATCAACCACCATTTCTCATTATTTTAACAATGATATTGCAATTTTATTTCATACTCTTGATTCAGAAGTGAATCTTTTTGAACTGATGGAGACTGAGATAAGCAGAGCCAGGAGAATCATATTCCCAATGACTATAATAATTTAAGAGGGAAGAAGGAGGAGGAGAAGAAAGATGAAGTGGAGGAGGAGGAAGATAAGGAGAAAGAAAAGGAGAAGGAAGAGGAGGAGAAAGAGGAGAAAAAGAAGAAAAAAAGGAGTAGGAGGAAGAGGTGGAGAAGAAAAACAACTGAATGCTATGTCATTAGAATTCCCCAAGCTTAGCACCAAAAAAAAAGATGGGCTTATGTATATAGAACATTTTCATATTCTGTCAGACACAACACATGTTAGTTTTGTTGAATTGCTTTTTTTTCTTTATTTTTTGTTCTTTGATATAAGACTGGGGGGGCAGAGAGTGAGGGAGAATAAATTCCAAGATGAATGTTATATAAAAATAAAAATATTGATAATTTTTTTAAAAATCTAAATAACTCATTTAAACTGAAGGTCACAGTTCAATCTGGATGAAAAGAAAAGAGGTCTATACAGAGGCAAAAACACTGGATTAACAATTCTATGACTTCAGTTTCAGTTTGGCTTCTGGAAAAGTCATTTCATCCCTCTGGGTCTTTATTTCCCCACCTGTAAAGTGAGAGAATTTGACTAATCTGATTGATAAGTTCTTTTGGACTTCTGGGATTCTATTCTATCTAAGTCCAGTCATATACTGAATGCTTTTCTGGGGCCATCAAAATAACTTTCTCTTTTAGAGGGGTGGGGAGAGTCAAGCATAGAAAGAAAACAGACTTGACAGGACCATATTCACCCATATGCCATCATTACGGAGTAGGCCAAGTACATAGTGCTCACAGTCAGCTTGCAAAGTCCTATATCCCTAAACTTGACAGTTACGTGAAAAGGTCACAATATGTTGATTACATACTCTCAGCAAGGAAGAAAATTATTTATTTGTATGTAGCTGCCATCTCAACGTATAAACAAACGTCGACTTAGTGATCTGAAACCAATTAGCTGTTAACAAAACTAGCACAAACTGAATAGAAACCTGGAGGAGATCTCAAAAACACATCTTAATGAAACTCTTGGTTTTCTTATTAAAAATAAATGTGCCATGAATCTAGGAGTTTGGGGGAGACACAGAAGCACTGCAAGAGTGGGGAGGGAAAAGTAACCAGAGTTCAACTTCCTTAGAACAACACAAAGGAGGAAAGATCTTAATTGGGTTACCTCTAATTAGATGACTCTAATGATGGTTAAAGAACAACAGCAAGGCAGATCAAGATAAATGGTTGGAATGGTCTTGGTGATTATAGAAGGGGCCAAAGGTCATGGTTTTCCTATTCTGGGTAAACAGAGCTTACAAATAAAATGTCCATGTGGCTATGAAAGTCACAGTGCTGCACTCATTACATTACTCATCTCCCAGAGAGAGTGGAAAAAAAACTGAGAAGGATATTATGCTGAAAGGGAAAGAGAGCAGATTTCAGAGGAAACATTTATGACAAGTGGGTTCAGTCAGCGGCATAATGGGTCAAACTAGAGAGGATGGGGATTGAGAAATCAGGCACATCTCATGAGGACAGGACAATCAGAGTTTTTTAAGTGCTAGGGAAGAGAACAAAGTCTAAGCAGCTAGTTGGTACCACTGAGATCTGGTCCAATCCAACAACCATTTATTAAATGCTTGTACATAGAGTGTATTAGAGTTAGAGAGACCTGGTTTCCAGTCTTGCTTCTGAAATGTATTAGCTATGGGACCCCATAACCAAGACATCCCAAGAAGCATGGTACAATGGAAAGAACCTTGTTCTGGAGTCAGAACAATTGAGTTCATAGCCTAGCTCTGTCACGTATCTCCAACCATTTAGTTTCTTTAGGCCTCAGTTTCTTCATCTGTAAAATGAGGTGTTTGAACTGGATGACCTTTGAGAGCCCTTCTAGCTCTCAGTCTATGATCCAATGCCTTCCAAATACCCTGGTAGCTTGCAAAAACTGTAAGCTGTCTGCACTGGGAGATGGAGTTTTTCCTCACTAGGGAATCCTCCACAGTAATGAAATCACAGATAGTCAATCGACAAATATCTGGGTTGGGTCTCAGAAATACACAGACAAAAAATCAAAACAGTCTCATTACTCAAGGAATTTATATTCTAGTGGAGTTATAGCTGGGGAGCAGGAAACAGCAAGCAGATAGAGAAGTAAACACAAGGTTTTGTGAGAAGATGGAGAGAGGAAATTAAGAACTAGGGGATTTCATTGTAACTAATGGCCTAAGGTCCAACCAAACAGAGCTCTCAGTCTCAGGGGAATCTACCAGTAGGTGATGTTTACTTAGACAAAAGGGTTGGGGGGACTTAGGGGATATTGTGCAAGTATTTTAAATAACTGAAAGAATATGACAGAAAGAACAAGACCCCAGCTTTGGAGGAACTGTGGTCTTTGAAATGAAACAGAGGCAAGAACGGAGGCATGGAGTGATAAGGTAGGAGCCTAGATGCTCACTCACATTGGGACACAAAAGCAAGATCACAGAGATAAAATAGAAGAGCCGGTTACTGGCACCAGAGTAAAAAGTTAAAGCAGGCTGCAAGGGAGACTTCATGCTGAAACAAAGAACCATTGACCCTAAGGCTCCTTGCATCTTCTCTGCCTTTGGACAGTATTGACCCAAGAGCAGAGGCTTTTAACCTAGGTCCACATATTTCCAACAGGGTCTGTGAATTGAGTTGAGGGGATCTCCAAATTTAGGTAGAAAAATATTTATTTTCACTAACCTCTGAGATATAACATTTCCTTTAATTATGAATTTTAAAAAATGGGAGTCTAGAATCTTTAATAGATTGCCAAAGGGGTCAGTGAGACCAAAAAGGGTAGGAACCTTTGTCTTAGAGTATAGGATGGGCTCTAACATTGGTAAAATTTTCATTTTCTCTCTTTCTAAAAAAAAAATCAACCTTGAATATAAGCAAAGCATTGCCAGAAAGAACAGTATAAAGCAAACATTTCCAGTCTCTTTGCCCATAAATATGAAACTTTGGAATGGAATTTTTCCAAAGCCTATGAACCATTCTCTAGTTTACCACCTTGGCTGTGATTATGCTTTACATAGAAATAAAGACTAAGTAGAACTCCCCCTGAAAAACCATAAATCTACCAGCTTGTCTTTCTGTGATAGTAAAGAAGTGGAAACAATGAGGGTCCTTTTTGAATGGGGGAATGGTT
Source organism: Pseudocheirus occidentalis (assembly GCA_028646575.1). Taxonomy (NCBI): domain Eukaryota; kingdom Metazoa; phylum Chordata; class Mammalia; order Diprotodontia; family Pseudocheiridae; genus Pseudocheirus; species Pseudocheirus occidentalis. Next base: position 4,643 of record JAQQSW010011120.1, read on the forward strand.
GAATAAATTCTGGTCTACAATGGGATATTTCTCTGTGGTAAGAAAGAATGAATATAAAGAATTCAGAGAAAGATGGTAAGATTTTTATGAAATGATACAGAGTGAAATGAACAGAACCAGAACAAAACTCACAATTGACTACAATGTCTACGAAGAGATCACTAAAGGAAGCTCAATTTTGAATAACTGAATAAACAATAATGGTTTGGGAAAATGGATATTGAAAGTTACCTTTATCTTCTAAGAAGAAAGATGGAGGACTGCAAGGATAGGATGTTGTGGACATTGTCAGTTATTATATCAGTTGTTTTCACTTTACATATATATATATATACATATGAATGTATGTATGTATGTATTATATATGTATGTATGTATGTATGTATTTGCTATAAGGGAGGGTCCAGTTCCTAGGGATGGGGGCAATAGTAGTATATACAGAAATGATGACTGTAAAAACATAAAGCATCAATAAAATTGATCTTTAAAGGACAAAATCTCCCCATAAATATGACTTATCCCCATCCATTTTAACCTTCTTTCCACCTTCCCTTCACAATTTCTCACTCCTTCTCCTCCTTGGGGTCCAAGTATTTTAAAACTACTTATTGATTTGATGAAGAAGCTGGTGAAAAAAACCCAATTACCAACAAGGTACTGTCTTTTGAATGGAGACCATAATTATTTACTTGGCTTTTTACTCATCTTTCCCTCTAACCTTTGAAGCTACTGCCACTAAACTACAAGCTACAGACTTACCCTTGACTTTGGCTGTAAAATCAATTATAAACTAAGGTAGGGAGCATATATAGACTAACCCTATGTTAGTAGCTCAGGCAGTTTCAGTTTCATGTCAAATCTACCGTTGTTGTGTTTCAACCTTTGATAGCCATTCCCTAGTAACTGGGTTCTATGACTGATATCCTCTAGTGTCCAGTGACAACCTACCTGCCTGAAATTTGACCATCTTTTATGGATTGATCACCTACCCCATCTCTCCATGGATAAACACCATGGATGTTGAACTCAGTTTGGACTTTTGGCTAAGGTATTTGTTTCTTTGGGCAGCTAGGTGGCACAAGGGATAACATGATGGGTCCAGATGCAGTGATTCTTAACCTTCCTAATGCTGCGACCCTTTAATACAGTTTCTCATGTTGCAATGACCCCCAACCATAAAATTATTTTCATTGATACTTCATAACTGTAATTTTGCTACTGTTATGAATCGTAATGTAAATATCTGATATGCAGGATGAATTTTCGTTGTTCCAAACTGAACATAACCCGCAGGTTGAGAACCGCTGGTCTAGAGTCAGGAAGATTCATCTTCTTGAATTCAAATCTGGCCTCAGACACACAGTAATTGTGTGACCCTAGACAAGTCAATTAACCTGTTTGCCTCAGCTTCCTCATCTGCAAGGTGAGCCGGAGGAGGAAATGGAAAACCACTTCAGAATTTTTGGCAAGAAAACCCTAAATGGGGTCATGAGGAGTTAGACTGAAAATGACTGAACAAAAACAACAAAAATGTGTCCTACTTATACTTTTTTAGATTTTCTTTTTAATTTATGCAATAAGATAAGCATTTTCATAACACAGTACAATACAAAGATGATTATACATGAAACCTTGAATCTACTATCAAACATACAACAAAATTTTAATGTAAATTTCCTTTTTTCTTCCCTCTGTCCCCCATGGCTGTGTGTATGTGCATAAAAAATACTCTATACATATTTGCATTTATCAGTTCTTTCTCTGGATGTAGATAGCATCTTTCTTCATATGTCCTCTATAGTTTTTAAAAATTCTTTTCTCTATAGACTGATATCTTGATTTCAGATCAACTTTTGGGACTCATATCTCTAGGTGCTAACCCCTCAAAGAAAATCCCCATGGTCTTACTCTCTTAATCTAATATCGATCCAGCTTTTAGCTGATGCTGTGGGTCTGCCTACCTCATAGTCCCAGACAATTCAAGTTTGGCCCTCCCCACTGTCCACATCAACCCAAACTATTAGAGGTCTAGTCCTGATCAAAATTATAAAATTGCTAAATGTTGTCATCTATTTCCCCCTTTGTCATTCACTTCTCTTGTTTTTCTCCACACTACATGTACCATATTCCCATCCCCTATTCCCTGGCACTTAGTATCTGCTTCTCTCTTTCTTATTCTATATAAAATTTTCAACAAATGATCTGAAACCAATTAGTCATCTTGACTTCTGCCACTGTATTTCTCCCCTTAGGGATATTTGTAGTTTATCCCTTCACTCCGTGTCTCTTGAGATAACAGTAAGCATAGTAGACAGGGATGTTTTTCTTATGTAAAACATGGGAATGGAGATGTGGAGGTAGAGAAGAAGCTTTTTTTCTGACTTTCTGTGATCACAGTAAATAGTGTTTGTGAATGTCTCTTTTGCTTAAATGTAAGGTAAACTCCAGTTTTACAATAGACAGTCATAGACAGACACTTGGAACTTGAAGGGATTTTAGAGGAAAAACTAGATTAACCTCCTTATTTTACAGAAGAGAAAACTGAAGCACAAAGATGTGAAATTAATTGTCATTTATTCCTTGTCCAGTGACAGAGCTGGAATTTGAGCCAACTCATATCTCTTCACTCAGAGTTTATTTTTTTTTTCTACTACACCATGATGTCTGTTGGACAACACCATACTGGATCTCGTGGTTTTTAAGGGAACAAATTGTACTTTATGAATGAATAATCTTCAAAAGAAGAACTGTAAATTATTAATGACCATGTAAAAATTTGCTCTAAATCCCTAAAAATAAAAACATATACATTAGAATAATTCCAGGTTTCACTTCACACCCAGCAAACCAGTAAAGACAACAAAAGACAGAAACACTCAATGTTGGAGGGACTGTAGAAAGACAGAGACATTAATACACCACTGGCAAAGTTGTGAATTTGCTAAACTATTCTGGGAAATGTTCCAGAATTATAAGAAAGTGATTAAGATATACAGACCCTTAGACTGTCCACTGTTAGATATATACCCCAAAGAGGTAAAACAAAACAAAACAAAACAAGAAGGTTACCAAATACCAATATATTTATAATAGCTTTTCATTTTGCATCTGCTGCCCATGGCTTCAACTCCACTGAAAACAATTCCCCTTCCACATGCTGCTAACTCAAGCCTTGATTGACACCACCTTGCTCAGCCTCTTCTAGCCTCTGATTGGAGGGCAGAAGGCCAGACTTCTCCCAATGCCTTCATTTACAGAGGGTAGAAACAGTACTCTTAGCTTATTTTATTTTGCATCCATTGTCTTTCCTGGTTTAGAGTCCAAAGAAACAAAAATTAACAAAGATGCACCCAACTGTGTACCCTCTGGTGTCCTGCACTCCTATCTCCCTCCCCCCAGCTTTCCTGCCTTCTTCTGTGTTTTTCTCTCCCTTTAGATTGTAAGCTACTTAAGGGCAAGAACTGTTTCAATTCTTTTTTTATCAATTGTATCCCCAATGCAAAGCACAATGCCTGGTACATGGAAGGTACTTAATATTTTTTTGGATTGGATTCGATTAGTATTTTCTGAGGTAGGAGAGAACTGGAAGCAAAGCAGGTACCCAATGATGTGAGAATGGCTTGGCAAATTTTGGTACATGAATGTAATGGAATACTTGTGAACCATAAAAATGATGAATATGAAGAATTCAGACAAGCATGGGAAGACGTATAGGAATCAATGCAGATAGAGGTAAAAAGGACCAGGAAAACCATGTACAAAATGACAATGACAAACACGGAAAGAAAAAAGATACCTAATTCTAAGTAATTACAATGAAAAAAAATTTGTCTGAAAGAAAAGATGAAAAAATGCCTTCTTTCTCTTCTTTGTAGAAGTGGGGAATGATGGGTGTGAAAAATTGTACACACTGTTAGATTCAATTAATCTGTGGGGTGGTTTTGCTGCACAGATTTTTTTCCTCAATTTTTTTCTAAAGGAATGGCTCACTAGGTAGAAGAAGAAGGGATATATATGGAAATGAAGGTTATGTAAAAGCAAAAAAGAAGTCAATATTTTTCTTAAAAAAGAAAAAATTATTCTTGTGTCCATGTTATAAATGAACTGGGGAGAGTAGGTGGGTAGAGAGTGGACAGGATCAGGGTATGTAATGTTTTGTTGTTTAGTCATTTTCATTGGCGTCTGATTTTTCATGACCCCATTTGGGGTTTTCTTGGCAAAGATATTAGAGTGGTTTGCCATTTCCTTCTCCAGCTCAGCTTATAGATGAGGAAACTGAGGCAAAAAGGATTAAGTGACTTGCCCAGGGTCACACATCTATTAAGTATCTGAGGCCAGATTTGAACTCAGGAAGATGAGTCTTCCTGACTCCAGACTATGCACTTTATCTACTGTGCCATCTAGCTGCCCACATGTAATGCACAGCTGTCAAGCAGGAAATGTCCTTCTTTTGTGTCTATGGGGAAGGCCGTTCATAAAATTTAAAAAAAACTGTGCGTCTGAAATTTTAGTCATTATTTAATGACTTGGCATATTCTGATTAAGGAATTTAACTCATTAGCATGGGAAGTGTAGATCTGTAGAAGGCTGAGAAAAATGAACGTGTTGAATTTGAACAAATTTAGCAGTTCCCTTGAGAAAAGTCAACTAATCCAATTTTAAAGTCTCACAAAATAGTTTGGAATTATACTCATTCACTCTGTAATGTGCTTGCCAGAATTAAGTAGGAATTCTCTCCTTGAGGGAATGCAAAATCTCCAATAAACATGGAAACATATCCTAAAAGCAAGACTGAGATTCAGGTGAGAGGTGTACAATGGTGTTTACAATGATTCTGAAATCGATGGCCTTTGAGAAACAGCTTCCCAAGGCTGCCAAGTGCCAGCATGAGAAGCAACGCCTCTGTCTCCTGCTTTCAAATAAGGCCTTAAAGGGAATTGGGTAGATGACAGAGGAACACATTTGCCCACCTAGAAGTCCTCCTTGATTTGTTACTTATTGAATTAATATAATATTTCTGGTGCTAAGGATGGAAAAGTTATTTAGTGCTTGAAAGCTGTCTATACTTGTTGGCTCCATTCCCTCACCACCTACTTTTTCCTCAGTTCTTTACAGTATTTTTTCTCTCCTCTGTACTCAAATGAAGACACTCTAAAACCATTGACGATCTCCTAGTTTCCAAATCAAGTGGGGCTAATCTTGATCTCTTTGTGAGTTTCCTGAGAACAGGAACTTTATTTTGCCTTTCTTTATAATTCCAGTATTAAGCACTGTACCTGGCATATCGTAGGTGCTCAATAAATGCTTCTTGATTTACTGGACACCATTTGCCACTGAGGTTTTTGTGTAGTTTCTTCTCTTCTGGCTTCCTGGCTATCTTCTGGATCTCTGTCTACTTTTCTAATACTTTCTTTGCTTCCTCTTGTGATAGACTTTCATCCTCTTCCCATCCCCTTAAGATGGGTAATGCCCAAGGTTCTAGGGCTAGCCCCTTCCTCCCTTTTTAAGGAATGAATGAATGAGTAAATGATCTCTCCTGGCAATTTCACTCACTCTTTACAGTTTCAACTATTATCTCTAAGCAGATGATGTACAAGTCTTTATTTATGGCTTTGGCCTTTCTTTTAAATACTAGGCTTGGATCCTCAGCTGCCTTGAGGACATCTTTACCTGGATATACGAGCAGAACCTGAAATATAATATGTCCTAATATGAGTTTATTACAAGATCACTGGATACTAGATTTAGAGTTACAAGGAAACTTGGGGGTCATCTGGCCCACCCTCATTTTACAGAGGAGAAACTGAGTCACAGAGGAGTTAAGTAATTTGTTCAAAGTCACATATGAAACAGGGTCAGGATTTGATTGAAGACCCTCTCATTCCAAATCCAGCACTCTTTCCACATTATCTCCAAATGCATTAATAACTTTCCCACTAAATCTATTCATATTTTTTACTTTATAATTTCTGTTAATGGTACCTAGTCCCCCAAACATTCCTCCCCCTTTGACAGTATGAAACCTTTTCTTCCTTCAAGTCACAACTCAGGTACCATTTCTTCTATGATTCCTTCTTCTATATATGAAGGCTTCTCTGACCTCCTTACCCTCAAATTGTTAGTTCTGTCACCCCTTAATTTTGTATCATATATGTTTGTGTACATACTCTATCCCTCAAGTAGAACGCATATTTCTCAGATGGTCTTGGTACTGTGTTCACTGGACTTGGGAGTCAGGAAAACTTGGGATGAAATTCCATTTCTGACACTGGCTATCTGCATAACCACGAGCAAGTCACAACTTTTCTGAATCTCAGCTTCCTCCTCTTTCAAATAGGGATAATAATATCTGTAGTACCTAGCACATAGGACTTTGATGAATTCTCTCATCATTGTTGTAAGGCTCAAATCATATAACGTACATGAAGAGCTATGCAAACTTTAAGCTGTTTTATATAGAGAGGCATATGTGCTATATACAAATATATGTGTGTGTGTGTGTGTGCTATATACAAATATATAAAGGCACAGTACCTTGCATATAGTAGGAGCTCAATGCATGTTTGCTCAGTTAAATTGGTATTATCTTTAACGAGAAATTAGAGGAGAGGGAATGGGAAGAATCTATTAACAAGTTATGGAACTCCATCTATGATTCACTGAGGAATGACTGAATAAGTTAAGATATATAAATGTGATAGGATTCTACTGTGTTGTAAGTAATGATGAAAGGGATCACTTCTCTGAAACAGGAAGACTTTTTTTGAATTAGTGCTGAATAAAATGAGCAGAACAAAGAGAACAGTCTTCACAATAACAGCAATATTGTAAAGACAAACAACTTTGAAAGACTTGGGCACTCTGATCAAGACAATGACAAACCACAGTTCCAGAGGGCTTACTATTAAACAGGTTGCCCACTTCCTGATAGGGAGGTGATGAATTCAGAATTTGGATTGAGATAAATATAAGCATACACACACACACGTGTGTATGTATATATCTCTCTCATATATATTCACACACAAACACATCTCTCATGTATACACCTACATACAAACATATTTCTCTCATGTATTCACATACACATATATGTCTCTCCCATGTGTGTACGTATAGACACACACACACATATATAGCTAGTCATACAAACATGCCAATGCAGTAATTTTACTTAACTATATATGTTTGCAATGGGAGTTTTGTTTTTCTTTCTTTCTCAATGAAAGGGGAATGAGTGGGAGAGAAGATACATCTTCATTTTTAAAAATTGTCTTAAAAAACTCTCCCAACTGTCCCCTCTCCTCTATGTCTACTGTGACAATCCTAGGATAGGTTTTCATCTCCAACACCCTAGACTAGTAGCCTTTCTTACCTCTAATCTCTTTCTCCCTGCCTCAATCCATCTTTCATACCATTGCCAGATTTTTCTTCCTAATGTATTGATCTTGTCAAGTCGCTCTCCCAAACCCACCAACTGTTTCCCATTGCCTATTAAATAAAGGTCACACTTTTCCAGGCTTATCTCCTGCTATTCACATCTACCTTTTCAACACTTTAGCTAAACTAGACTGACTGCTTGCTGCCCCCTGTATATAGCCCATACTCCCAAACATTAATACACAGAATGACCTCCCATTATCCCTCCCCTTCAGAGTCTTGAATTTTTAGTAATACTTTAAAAGCTCTGTCAATTGCTAGCTCCTCCAGGAATATTTCAATGTTCCATATCCAGTGTGCTGAGGTAGTATTAACAGTGAGTGGCCCAAGTGTCCTCTGAGCATCCTCCAGGTTCTAGTTCTACGACCCTGAGTCTTGATCTTTTTGTTTGGTGGGAAGTTTGTTACATCGAGTCAGACAAGAGGTAGGAAACACCAAAACAATCCCCAGACTCTGAGAATGCCTGCAGATCAATAAGCAGTTTCCAGTATTTGAGCAGCCACCATCATTTGGGCAAGATGTCAAAGCAAGAAGTATATATTAAATACTATGTTCTGGGTGCTGTGAATGCAAATTCAAACAGAAAGAAAGCCAGTTCCTGCCCTCAAGAAGCTTATATTCTAATGGTGGAAGACAACACACAAAAGGGAGCTGAAAAGGGCAGGGGGAAATGAAGGTATCTATCTACTATGGAGAATTACAGAGAAAGTCCAGGAGAACCCAAAGTGCATCCTTGAGAGGAATGAAGACATG
>JAQQSW010011121.1:0-12835 GCA_028646575.1 Pseudocheirus occidentalis
AACTTGAAAGAATTCACCCATCACCTCTTCAAAAAGATCCCCAAAAGAAAACTCCTAGAAATGTTATTGCCAGGTTCCAGAATACCCAGTTAAAGGATAAAATATTGCAGGTTTCCAAGAGAAAACCATTTGAATACTGCAGAAGCACTATCAGGATAACCCAGGATCTGGCAGCTTCTACACTGAGGGATTGAAGGGCCTGTAATATGATATTTTGAAGATTAAGGGATCTGGGATTAATACCAAGAATCAACTACCCAGCAAAATTGAGCATATTATTCCAGGGGAAAATATTGTCATTCAATGAGGTAGAGGACTTTCAAGAATTCTTGCTGAAAAAACCAGAACTGAACAGAAAATTTGACAAGCAAACACAAGAAGCCACAAGAAGCATGAGAAGGTAAATATGGGAAAGAAAACATAAGGAAATTGTCAAATTCAAATTATTTACTTGCCAATATGGAAAAAATGATAATAATAACTTATGAAACCTTTCTTAGTATGAGGATAGGTGATGGGAATACAAATATGTATATATATATACATATATATATATATATATACTTACACATATGTCTGTATAGGAGGCTATATATGCATATGAATGCACATCTGAGTATGTGTGTATATGTGTATATACAGGGTATAGAATTGAATACGAAGGGATGATACTTTAAAAGGCATTATTCTGAGGTGGGAGAGGACTAGAATGAGAGGAGACAGGGAGAAACAAAATGGGGTTAATCATCACATATAGAAGAGGCAAGGGATAACTGTTACAACTTTACTTTCAATTACTCTCATTGAATTTGGCTTAGGGAAGAAATGGCATAAACTCTAAATTGGGCATCATGCCACACAGGAGAGTAGGGGGCATGGTGATGAGAGGGAGGATGATGGAAGAGAGGGCAGGGTCTGGGGGAGGGATGCTGGAAGAACACACTTCAGTAAAGGAACAGGGACAAGGTAGAGAACAGAACAAGGGGGGAGGGATAGGAAGGACAGATGTATGATAACTGTCACAGTATGTTCACTCTAAAAGTGTCCCATATAATCACACATCCACAGCCTTTATTGAATTGATTGTCCTTCCAGTGGGGGTGGGTGACAAGGGAGGAATCTAAAGAATCTAGAATTGAAAGTTCTGCAATACCTGCAACTAGGAATTAAGATATAAAGGGGCTGGGGTAGGGGAGACCCTCCCTGCCCTACCAGAAAGTAAGAGAGCAGAGCAGGGGAGGGGCTTTACAGTGGGATTGCTGTTTTAGGGATGGGGTAGGAGAAAGATGGGGAGAAAATTTGTAATTCAAAAATGTCATGAAAATGAATGATGTAAAGAAAACAAATAAAAAATATATCATGAGGAAAAAAAAGTAAGCGGTAGGAAGAAATGGCAAAGACTTTCACAGGGCTGTGAATAGACTCTGAGTTCCTAGGTATGAAAAGAAAAGATAAATCTCATAAGTGATTAATAATATTTAAATCGAAGTTGTAGGCATTTCCAAGGGCCTACAGAGTTATTCTTCTTTAAATTTTCTTTCATGCATTATTATTCATGTTCTTACATTGATCAAAATAAATTTTGATATTTAATAATGGTTTCCCATTTTTATAAAGAAAATTTATTTTTTATAAACTTCTTTCATTGCTAAGTTTAAAAGAATTCCCATTCACTGCTTCATCACCAAAAAACTGCAGGATTTAGGAATACTAAAAAAAATAGAAATTGAAGAACAAGGCCTCTGTGATAATAATTCTTCTCTAGGAAGCATGTCTTCTCAAAATGGAGTTGACATTTAAATTGATGGAATATTGTGATTTAGGTCTAGCACATAGACGCTCTGAAGTTATTCTCCCAAACTCTGATCTCCCAACCTTGAACCAGTAGGTGAGGTCCCCAAAGGACAACTTCTACTTCTCTCCACAGAGTTTTAGGGAATTCCAAGGCTCTGCAGATTATAATATAGGTTTTCTTAAAAACACTCTCTCCATTGAACTTCATTTATTGACTATGAGTTAATATCAATTAGTCAGCCAGACCTAATTAGCTTTTAGAAAAGAGGATTTCTTTTGTTTATTATTTTTTTTCCTTGAATTTCTTTTTCTTGTCTTACTGCTATAGCTACCATTTCTATTTGTTGTTGCTCATTTTCAGTCATGTCCTACTATTTCTGACCCCATTTGGGGTTTTCTTGGGAAAGACACTGGAGTCGTTTGCCATTTCCTTCTACAGCTCATTTTATAGATGAAAGAACTGAGACAATCAAGGTTAAGTGACTTGCCCAGGATAACACAGCTAGTAAATATCTGAGGATAGATTTGAACTCAGGAAGAAGAATCCTCTTGACTATAGGGCTGGCATTCTGTTGAACAATAATGAATAATAGTGGTGATAAAGGTCAACCTTGCTTAATTTTGGATCTTACTGGGAAGGCTTCACGTTTATCCCTGTTACAGATAATGCTTGCTGTTAGGTTTAGATAGACAATACTTATAATTTTTTAAAACACTACATTGTTTCCTTTTTTTCTTGCATTTCTCATGGGTAAGGTTGTTGTATTTTTTCTAATACTTTTTTGGCATCTATCAATAAACCATGTGACAGAAAAGGAAAGTGATAAATGTTAGAGGGAATGGGGAAAAATTGGAACACCAATGTACTGTTGGTGGAGGTGTGAATTGATCCAATCATTATAGAGAGCAATTTAGAATTATGCCCAAGGGCTATAAAACTGTGCATGGCCTTGACACAGCAATACCTCTACTAAGTCTGTATACCAAACATATCAAAGAAAAAGTAAAAGGACTTATATGTGCAAGAATATTTATATCAGCCCTTTTTGTAATGCCAAAGATTTGTAAGTCAAGGGGATGCCCATCAGTTGGGGAATGGTTAAACAAGTTATGGTATATTATTCTAGTGGAATATTGTTGTATTTAAAAAGGGATGAAGGGAATAGTTTCAGAAAGCCCTGGGAAGATTTATATGAACTGATACAGTGTGAAGTGATCAGAACCAGAAGATCATACACAGTAATAACAATATTGTATGATGCTCAACTGTGAATGAATTAGCTGTTCTTAGCAATACAAAGATCCAAGGCACCTATGAAGAAGAAATACCATCTGCTTCCGGAGAAAGAACTGATGGAGTCTAGTGTAGATCAAAGCAATTTTTTTTCCTTGTTCTTTGAGCGGCAGGGCATTTTCTTTTGCAACATGACTAAAATTGCAAATATGTTTTGTGTGACTTTACATGTATATATGAAATTGCTGCCTCCCTAAGTAGGAACTCAAAATGTATTTAAAAAGAAGGATATTTTTAAAACATGTAACTAAGAATAAAATAAGAGGGAAGAAAAAAAAGTAACATTGGAAGGGTTCAAAAACAAATGACAGGCTGAACTAAATGATTTCTAATATCCCTTCCGGTTCTGAAATTGTCATTTTATATTTCTTTATAACACGTGTAAAATATAATATAGCAAGAAAAACACCTTCAAGTACTTATATCTCTATACTGTACATTTTCCATAACTAATTCCTTTTTTCCCAAGGAGCATTAGCTGTTATATGTTGCCAAAAATTGATACTTATTATTGAGAAGTGCTGTGTAAATATCCCCATTACTGTTGCAGAAATAACCTTGAAATGTATCAGGGGCCCTATATATTTTCTCATAAATACTTAGCACCTTTAAAAACACCCTAACACCCCAGAATTTCAGACATTGATCCATTTATAAACTGCTATTAAATGCTGTGTGCTCCCTTATCTAGTGCTCAAGTTTAGATAGAGTGATGAGGTAGCAATGCTTTTAGAAACTGCTGTTGTTTGCTGGGATAAGAAAAACTTAACAACCTTGGTTTTTAGTATGTAATTATCAGTTCTCATGATGTCATTTATCACTGCTGTTGAAATGCAGCAGGCAATATAGATTTAATTTATGAATTTCCATTTCTTCATTTTAATGATCTTCACTAGTTCAGTCACTTTCCCAAGTATAAATGTGGATTTAAAAATTGAAGTGTAAATAATTATATAAAACAGCTATGGGGCAGCTAGGTGGTGCAGTGAACAGAGCACTGGCTCAGGAGTCAGGAGGGCCTGAGTTCAAATTCAGCCTCAGACACTTAACACTTACTGCGTGACCTTATGCAAGTCACAACCCCAATTGCCCTGCCTTCTCTCCTCCAAAAAGACCAAAAAAACCCTAATAAAACAGATATGGTCTTATTATTGGAAAGAGGAGTAAGCAAAATGTATACTCACTAATTTGTTCTGTACTTTTAAGGACCGCTGGCCTTTTCCATTAGACCTGCTGCTTAAACTACTTATTAGAACATACATTCATTGAGAGCAGGGCCTATGTGCATAATAGCACTTTCTTTTCATTTATTATGTGGGAAGCTCTTCATAATGATGGGTACAGAAAGTAATTTACAGTAGCTGGGAGACCCAGATTCCAATAAATTTGCCTCTTTCACACTTGTTGCAATAGAAAGTAAACACTGAATTAGGAGTAAGAGAACCTGCATACAAATACAGGCAAGGTTCTTCACTAGAGATAAGTTACTTTGAGTCTAGTCTTCCATTGGCTGGACATTTTTTTTCATCTGAAAATGGGGTGGGAAAAATTGGAATATCTGGCTTCCAAGGTCCTTTCTAAATCTATGAAGCTATTTTATATATGTTAATATATAGCCTATAGTTACCTCTCTTGGGTTCAATTTATCAGGGAAATTGGGACAATAATAACTGTTCCACTTCACAGAGTTTTTGTGAGAATTAAAAAGTGTATGAATATGGAAGTGCTTTGAAATGTATAATATATTATATAAATTAAAGGTAACGTAATTGTTTTTATAATTTTATCAGTTTTCAAACCCTGCTTCCAGAAACCTGGTTTTATACTAAAGCTGTTACACACACACACACACACACACACACACACACACACATGCGCACGCGCGCGCACAGAGTTAACATTAAAACCTGCCTTAAATAAAAGCACAAAGAATTCTAAACTAAAATCACAAAGAAAATACATTAGCTTTAGCCATTTGATGGGAAGATTACCCTGGCAGCTTGCCAAAATCGTTGTGGCCTTTTTCCTATTCTCTGTGAATGTGGGAAGTGAAAGGGCAATGAAGTAAAATTCCAATCAATCCATTTTATTGCTTGTTAGTGGATCAGGAGAAGATTTATTTGGGCAGGAGGTTAAAAGTAACAGCCTAAATAGATCTGATGGAATTATCTGTGGGTTTAACTTACCCGTTCTATCTTCCTTATTCAGCACCACAGAGAGATTATATTTAAACAGAGAAATCTACTCAACGTTTAAAAAAAATGGTAGAATAGGGGATGCCTGAGGCCTAGAACATTTTTTATTTGTCTTTGTGTCCTTGGTGCAGTGCGTAGGTTAGTCTCTTGTACATGGGAGCCATTTGTTAAAGGTTTGTTGGATTAAATTGGAAGCACTGTGCATTAGCTAATGTGACTACTATTGTGTTACAACACACGCACTCCATTGGCACCCATGTAGTATTAAGCAACCTAGAGGAAAGCACATTGTGGGGTCATCTTGAAAAGTCATAAGAAGAGATGCTATTTGTGCCACCGAAAGGAATCTTTCCATTACCATACTGATGTACAAAGAAAACTCACAAATTAAGTTAATTTAAGTAGTCAAAACAGATTATACTAGAAATAATCATTTATACAAACTTAAAGGGCAAAAATATGGTGTCATTGACATGTTTCTGATTATATTAGTTTTGGGTGTGGGGTTTTAATCATTATTATTTTGGATAACATTTTATTCAGATGAATTACAAAAATCCAAGAATAGTATTATAATTTTAGTGTCAGGAATACTTATAAATCACAAAATGAATAGCATTAATTGGAAGCATATGAAATTAAAAATCTAGGAGAGTTGTACTTATTGGAAGTTTGTCCCGTGTGTACAAAAAATTCAATACCAACTTTCTCATCTGTAATATATCTTGTTTTCTAGAGAAGCTAGCTGACTTGGTGGACAGAGAGTCAAGAATACTTGAATTAAAATTCCTTTTTTCACAAACTTAGTAGCTAAGTGACTGAAGTAGCTTAGTAACCTTAGGCAAGTTAATCAACTTCTGTTTCCTTATCTGTAAAATGAACATAATAATAGCACCCACCTCACATGTTTGTGAGGATTCAAATGTAGTATCTACAAAACACTGCAAACTTTAAAGTAACATATAAATACGAATCATTATTACTAACATTATTATGTTATTTGCAAGAAATCACGAATGCAGGAAGAATGGACTTGTTTCCAGCATATACCACAGAAACTTCTCCTTCAAAGAATATTACCAGTGAGCATCTTTTGTTCCTAGTTATTGGGAGAAATTTTTAATAGTGTAAATGATTTCAGGATTCCTTATGATATAGCTCTCTAAAACATGGAAATAGATTTTAAGCTTCTGCTAGGAGATATTGTCATCATATTTCTTCATCTCAGATTATTCTCTTCCAAATAAATTTCAATAAGGATTTCTTTACATTATAATCTCTAAAGCCACATTCATTTTTTTTTCTGAATAGGTTTTTATTGCTATAATGTCATACTAACTCAGTTTGGCTGGACTATGTCCTTTGAAACTGCAAATAGAATCTTGTTAAACATATATGTAGAAAAATAACTTTAAAATGCCTATTGGGACATATGGTAAGTGAACAGACTATCACCTTCTATTTTTTTGGTATTACAAATGAAGTCATAGGTATTAAGCGAGGGGATGAGATGTCTTTTATAGGCATTAATTCAGACTTCTCTGCATGCCTGGGGCTGAATCTATCAAGTAAAAAATGTAGTAGCAATGGTCATGGCAATATGATAAGGGTCAGGATGAATACAATACCATCATTCATTTGCCACACATGGAAAACACACAGCTCTGTGTACTAAAATATGGCTTCATAAACTACTAGAAATGATCAAGAACTTTAGTGATAATGTAGAAATGTAGTTTGCTGTAAACAGATGCCATTTACGAAAAGGGCCAAAAGGACAACTAACTGGGACAGAAGACACAATTCACCCTTGAAAATAAAATCATTAAAGATGTAATCCCAGGAGAAACATTAATATACTATGTTGCCTTACATTTATATTCCTTTATACTTTTCACTGACCATTAGTCTTGCAGCTGAGAGGGATTATAATTTAACACAAATCATAGAAATAAAGAAAAAACTTCATTTCATGGGTAGAGATGATTTTTAATATTTTGTAGAAACAATCTTGGTAGGGTCTTCAAAGATTATTTAGTCTAATTTGCACCTGAACACTGGTCCTTTTTATAGTGGTCCCAGCAAGGTTTCATTTGAACTCATTTTGAACATTTTGAGATTCAGAGAACTCACAACCTGAAGACACAGATCTTTCTATTCTAATTTTGACCTCCTTTTCCTTCATTCCTCCTCTCTCCTCCCCTCCTGTCCTCTCTTCTCCTTCCTTCCCTTCCTTCCTGCCCTTCTCACTCCAGTGGACATTGTCCTATCCACTATGCTATACAACTTCTTGGACAAAATTATTTTGTGGAAGAAAAACCCAATTTTATTCTATTCTAAGAACAAAGACAAACCATACCCAACTATCCAACAAGAGTCAGCAGTCTAAGTGACTGTGGAGGGCTGTGTAAAATGTGTTCCCCAGTTGAACAGACAACTAATATGCAGATGTTTTACTGTTATTAGATGAGAGGAGCTATCTTTCTTTTCCTTTTTTGCATAATAGTATTTTAATTTTTCCAATTACATGTAAGGATAGCATTTATTTTTGTAAAATGTTTGAGTTCCCAATTTTTCTCCCTCCCTCCCTCTGGAATTGTCTTGGATCACTGTATTGCTGAGAAGAGCTAAGTCAATCATAGCTAATCATTACATAATTTTGCTGTTACTGTGTACAATGTTCTCCTGATT
This sequence comes from Pseudocheirus occidentalis, assembly GCA_028646575.1. NCBI lineage: Eukaryota > Metazoa > Chordata > Mammalia > Diprotodontia > Pseudocheiridae > Pseudocheirus > Pseudocheirus occidentalis. The sequence goes on from JAQQSW010011121.1 coordinate 7,975, forward strand.
CTTCTCCCTTCACTCAGCATCAGTTCATGTAAGCCTTCCCAGGTTTTTCTTAAATCTGCATACTTACCATTTTTTATGGAACAATAGTATTCCACTACACTCATATATCACAAGTTGTTTAGCTGATCCCTAATTTATGGGCATTCCCTCAATTTCCAAATCTCAATTTCTAATTCTTTGCTACCATAAAAAAAGAGGTGCTATAAATATTTTTGTATATGTGGGTCCTTTTCCCTTTTTATGATCTCTTTGGGATATAGACCTAGTGGTGGTATTACTGTATCAAAGGGTATGCAGTTTTATAACCATTTGGGCATAGTTGCAAATTGAAGAACTATCTTTCTGTGTAATTTTCTCCCTTAAAGTAAATAATTTTTTAAAATAAAACATCTATCTGTACAATTTATTGACAAAATTTTCATGAAAAACACTGTAACTGGTGTTCCTTTTTACTCTAGATTTAAAAAATTAGACACCCCAATTTAAGTTATGTAAATTTAAAATAGAGAGACCTGTAAAGAAGGGACCTCATTTAAAGCTTCATGGCATTTAAATAGAAGAAGCCACGATCCCATTCAAAAATATTTAAAAGATAGTCACTGTATCACTCTGCACCTGTGCTTAAGAGGAGGTACAAGTGCTAAAGCTCTAAATTGGATTGGCTTCAAAGATTTTAAAAAATAGTCTCTCTGTCTGGGAGATTTTTTATCTCTTATGAATAGAGATTCATGTTTTGAAAGGGAGGAATGAAGAACTATAGGGACATTCTCTGCAGGAGGCACCTGTGAAACTTGGCAAAAATAATCTCCTTAGGCTGCTTGTATTGCTTTCTGAATAGCTTATAGTATGTGAGTAAAGAGGCAATGACCAGTGCTTTCTCTTGAATGCATCGGGAGACTGCTAAATTTGTTATCAGTGAATTATGTGACTAGTTCAGTGTCTGTGAAGTGTTGTTTTGAAACTTGTTTCGCTTTATTATACCAAGTTGGCAAATATTTTTTTAATGCAATTTTCATTTATTTTGTTTCCCTACATATTGGGGAGCTGATGTTTAAATATAATCAAACATTAATTTTCCTTCCTAGAATCTAGTTTTGTAGTCAAAGCACATGTTAACTTCATAAGTTTTCCATTAATTATGCATTTGTTAATTTTTAAATTTTTTAAAACTGAGGATAAACACATACCTGATGAGTACACAGATTGGTTATATAAATAATAGATACCAGCTGGTTGTTTTGTGTTGGCAAATGACTCAAATATCATCTCATAAATATATGGTATTCACATTATCTTTGCCTTAATGAATTTAGCCATGATTTCTCATGTCATTATTTTTAAGGCATCCCTGTGACCTAAAGCAACAATCACGGCTTCTTTTAGATGAGAATTAATATAGATTTGAACATGAATAAAATGTTAACATAGGGTGCCAAATATAATCATAGTGACTGAGGAAAAAGAGAGACAGAGAGAGAGAGAGAGAGAGAGAGAGAGAGAGGTTTTTATCTTTCACTGAATAATTACTAAAAATAAAAGAACACAAGATCCCATGCAACAAAATTTAAAAGGATTATTCTATACTGATTAGTAAAACTTAGTTGTTTGTAATGCAATGAACAGAAGAACTATTAGAGCAGTTCTGACTATAGCTTTTCATGAGATTGATTAATCTCATTGAATACACAGAGGTGTATTTGGTTGCCCCATTTTTAAAAACCGTTTCTTCCCAGAAGTATAATATGCAAATGACATAGCTGGATTAATTTTGTAATTTCTGAAATGAAATAACTTTTGCCACAAAGGACTTTACTGCTAAGTAATCTACTAGTATTCATAGTATTTGTATCTTGAAGGAATTAGATCTGGAGGAAGAGTTTCAGAGAGAAAGATCATTGGAGAGGGGGAAAAGTCCTAATTTAATGATATGGTCATACCAACACTTGCTGGTTCTCCCTTGAACTTTCCAAAAGTTGAAAATAAATTTTTCCATGATATTAGTAGTATTTTAGGAATTATTGGGAAAAAGTTTTCATAAAAATAGTTTTTCTATAAATTCAGTATTCCTAAATAGATTTAAATATTTGTGAAATTGAGCTCTATTTATTTTCCTTTTTGTGGTTTTAAAATGTTTCCACACTATTTTTGAGTTTCTTCCATTAACTAATTACTCAGAATAGGAAACTATCTTTGAAAATTAAAACACACACGCACACACACACACACACAAAGGAATAGATAGCTTATATTTGTGACGGTAAATATTTGTTATTCATCCATTGATTTAATGTATTTTTATTGAGCATCTATTATGTGTAAGGAACTATACAGAGCTCTATGGAGAATATAAGAGAGACAGAGACAATGAGAGATGCAGAAAGAACCTTTCTTTTGTCCAGTAATTCTGTTAATATGTAACCATTTTTCCATTATCTCTGTGGAAATTGTGCCAACATTTATGATTCTGCTCAATAAAACTTTCATCACAAATACTTTTCCTTAATTTTCCCAAATGTACTTGATATCTCCTTCCTGAAGAATTCCATAGAAATACTTAACTTTCTTATGCTCCTTTAACCATTCAATTAGTCAATCAATAAAAATTAAGCCCTTATTGTGTGCCAGTCACTACTAATTGAAGAGAACAAAAAGAAAAAATGAAAACATTGCCTAGCCTCCAGAAACTTGAATTCTAATAGAGGAGACATATATATATATATATATAAAAGATAAAGTGTAGATCAGCATGAATTTTTGTATGTAGAGTATGGTAACAACTTATAGGCACCAGGGAAAACCTCTTATAGAAGGTGTCACTTGATCTGATTCATGAAGGGATCCAGAGAAGGAGAAGTATAGGGATAGAATTCCAAGTATGAGGATGTCAAGTTCTCCATGTGATGGGAACAGCAAGTTGATCAGTATCGATGGACTTGGCAGTTTGTGGAGGGGAGTAATATGTAAGAAGGCTAGAAACATGGGAAGGAGCCAGGTGACAAAAAGTTTTAAATGCCAGAGAGAAGACTTTATATTTGATCCTAGAGATAATAGTGAAACCCTGAAATTTATTGAGTAGTGGAGTTACTTTAAAATTTATTTTGTTTTTAATTTATGAAATAAAACAAACATTTCCGTATCATAGTAGAGTAGTATTATGAAAACCCAGACATCTGAGAGTATCCAGAGGTATTTAGGAAGAGAAGGTTGTCAACAGTCTCAAATACTCCCTCTTCTCATGTGTCTGTGTGTGTACACACACACACACACACACACACACACACAGAAAATAGGATTTATCTTTCTGTCCCTTCTCTCACCCTATCACCTGCAATGCTTTTCACAGATTAAATGCTTAATAAGTATTTGACAAAATATAAACACCATTCTGACCCTTGAAGAGCTTACAAATGATAGGCGATATAAGGTGTGCAAAAACAACCAGAATGAACAATCATCGGATCTAGTCTGTGATGTACACTCTGTCAGGTACTATGAATACAAAAATTTCCTGAGTTAAAATCCCGCCTCAGATACTTACTAGCTATATGACCCTGTCTGCCTTGGTTTCATAATACTAATAATAATACCTGGCTTGTAAAATGAGGATCAAAAAAGAAAATTAAGTGCTTAGCACTGTGCCTGGAAAATAGTGCTATATAAATATTAGCTATTTTAAGGAATATGTGTATGTGTCTGTATATATGTATATGTATACAGACACACACACACACACACACACACACACACAAGCATCATAGGACAATTAGCTAGATCCAGAATTTAATGGCAATAGGATGTCGACTAAAATGCATAATATTAGTTGAAAGAATAAGCCCAAGTTTCTGACATAGTTTTAGAAACTTATGTAGTCATTTGGTTGAGGAAAAGTCTGGAAGGAGGCTCCCTGATTAGACACTGTGAGGTTTCCAGTATATTGGGTTCAGACTAGAATAGCTGAATTCCAAGTTCTAGCAGTTAAGCAAGATTGCAGAAAAAATAGTTCCTTGGCAAGGCCCATTGAGATGTATTTCAGTAAGCATAAATATTCAAATTAAAGTTAATTGTTACATAAGCATTCAGATTTGGGGAACCCAAAATATATGTAGCCAGAGAAGGAAATGTCAAACTACTTTGATATCTTTGCAAACAAAACCCCAAATGGAGTAACAAAGAGTTAAATGTGACTAAAAAATGGCTGAATAAGAAGAAAAAGAGATGAGTCAAAGATGGCTGTATAATTTTCATCTTATATAACTGTGAGAATGAAATTTCCATTTTAGAAAGATGGAATAGAAAAAAGAAAGTTAAGAGGAGTGGTGAGGTTTGACAAGATTTTTTTTTATTATATTGAGTTCGAGGTGTCAACAGGACAACCACATGGAAATAGATAAGTTGATCAACTTGTACACTGTAAAGCCAATCAGCAGTAGATTCCTGAGAGAATGCTACTGTGAGGAGCTTTTAAGATTTGGATTACATAGTATTAGTGAACACTCTGTTTATTCCATTACAAATCTTTGTTCAGTACAATGTTCAGAGTTTCAACAGTTCACAATATTATATACAATCTTCAGAACAAGGAAAGTCTCTATTTTATATCTTATTTCAGAAAGACACAATATTTAGAACAAGGAACAAAAGAAGAATCAGCTGGTTTCCCTAAGGGAGAAACCAGCTTAACACTTAAAGATTAATCTAATCAGAGATCCAATCAGTCACTTAACAAAGGAATGTCCTAGTTTCCCTACAAGGGAGTTGATTCAGTTAACAATTCACAATATACTGATCTGCCACTCCTGGGGTAACCATTAACTTTAGTTTCCAAATAAAGTTCCTAGATGGCCACACAAATCCTTCCACC
>JAQQSW010011122.1:0-12835 GCA_028646575.1 Pseudocheirus occidentalis
AGATTCAAGTAGAGCTCAAAAAGGGGGGGGGGGGGTTCCAGAGCCCACAAGTCTTTCTCATTTCAAGTCTAGCACTCCATTCAGTAAATTCATTTGAAAAGTCTTACAAAGAAGGATGATGGATGATGATGCGTAGTACTGCTTCATAAATCAGAGAAAAGCAATGTAGTATATGATCATTTTTGAAGTTCACTCTTCGGTCAAGCATAAAAATAAGCAAAGCCGTCTCAAGGACTTTGAAGGATGAAAATAGAAGTACAACAAACAACAACAACAACAAATCCCTTCATCTAATCTCAGTCACCTGTCATTTTGCCTTTCTTGCAACCCCAAACTTTGCCCATCATTTACACTCTGACCTCCAATTCTCCCCTTTTCTTTTCCAGGCCATCCACCTGGCACTGGCTACTCTCCTCCCATCAGCATATTGATCCCTTTGGTGAACCAGCTCTATTTTACAGTGCCCTCTTCTCTTGTGTGCCTTGTGCCCTTTTTAGTCCCAACGATCGTGCCCTGCAAAGCCTCACCCTCGGATCAGTCATCCACTACCTTTGCTCCTACAAACATGAATCAATCAGTAAACATTTATTATGAGTGAAGTGGGATAATTATGAAACCCTGTTGACTGTGTCCACTACAAATTTGTGTTACATATCCCCAACTGGGTCCTCACTGATTCAGTGAAATCCTCTTAAACCTCCCTGTTTAATGCTGTCCCACTCTTTTCATCCCTTCTTCAACCTTCCATGAATCTTTCTCTCCACAACCTCTCATTCGAGAACTCCAAGTCATGTTTTGCTGAAAAAAAAAAAGAGGTCATTCACTGAGAGCTCCCTCTTCCCACTTTCATTTCCTCCTCATTTCCTGTCATCCAGATGTCTTCCATCACTACCTCATCTTTCATCTCTGCTTCATATAGTGAAGTAGCCCTTTTCCTTCTCAAGGAAGCCCATCGACATGCACAAGTGATCTTATTTCATTTCATTTGCTCCAGCAGACTGCCCCCCTCATCATTCCCAGTCTGTCACCCATTTTCATTTTGCTTTCCTACTCCCTACAAACTTGCCTATTATCCATCTTCCCCATCCTGAAAATCCTCACTTGGTCCAATTATTCTCCCTAATAATCATCCTATATCTCTTCTCCTTTTTGTGCCTAAACTCTTTGAGAAGACCATCTGCATCAAGCACTTCTACTTTCAGTTCACTCTGTTCTTTTTTGTTGTTGTTTTTTGGAGGGCAGTTGGGATTAAGTGACTTGCCCAAGGTCACATGGCTAGTAAGTGTTAAGTGTCTGAGGCCAGATTTGAACTCAGGTCCTCCTGACTCCAGGGCTGGTGCTCTATTCGCTGTGCCACCGAGCTGCCCCACAATTCACTCTGTTCTTAACTCTAAAGTCTGGCTTCCAGCCTCATTATTCAACTGAAACTGCTCTCTTCAAAGTTACTAATGATCTCTTAATTGCCAAATCCAATCACCTTTTCTCAGTCTTCATCCTTCTTGTCCTCTCTGTAGCTTTTGACACTGTTGATCATGCTCTCCTTGATAAGCTCTTCTCCCTAGATTTTTATGACTATGTTCTCTCCTGATTTTCCTCCTATCTGACTGGTACTTCTTAGTCTCCTTTGCAGGAATTTCTTCCAGGTCATGCTTGCTAACTATGGGTATTCTACAGGGCTCTGTTCTCTTCTCCCTCTATGTACTTGGTGATGTCATCAGTTCCCATGTATTCAATGATCATTTCCATGATGATGATTCTCAGATCTACTTATCCAGCTTGAACCCCTTTTATGACCTCCAGCCTCAAATCCCCATCTGCTGATATTAGACAACTTGAACTCAATGGCCCGTTGAATTTTTTAACTCCACATGTTCAAAACTGAACTCAAGATTTTTTCCCCAAACCTTCCCTTCTTCTAACTACCTAATTAGGGCACCACTATCCTCTACTCCCATAGCCTTGCAATATAGGTATCATCCTCGACTCTTTATTCCCTTTCACTGCTCACCTCTGTCCAATCTGTTGATTAGGCCTGTTGATTTTACCTTCGTAACATCTCTCAAATTTCCCCCCTTCTCTACTCTGACGCTGGTGCAGGCTCTCTCTCATCATATTTTGTTGGACTAGTGCCATAGGTTGCTGGATGGTCTCCCTACCACAAGACTCTCCTCACTCCAGTCCATCCTCCATTCAGCAGCAGCCTGTCAATTTATAGGATCAAACATCAGATCTTCTGTTTTGCATCCAAAGACTTTCAGAACCTGGCTCTCCTTTACCTTTCAAGTCTTCTTATACCTTAGACCTCCCTCCCACCATGTCCTCTGAAGTCCAGTGATACCATCTTCCTTGCTATTCCTCGAACAAGATGCTCCATTTCCCAGCTGTTTATTTTCACTATTTTTTTTTTATGCCCCCCTGAATGGAGTGCTAGCCTCCCTTATCTCTGCTTCCTGGCTTCCTTGGTTTTCTTTAAGTCCTAGCTCATTGCCTCAGTCAAACTGAGACTTGGGAAAGACCTAAGCTTAAAAGGCCAAGTCTCCCTCTGCGTCTGGGGCCATCTCTGTCATATCTTGCCACTGGCCCGAATGGCTCTGGAGGAGAGAGTGAGGCTGGTGACTTCACACAGCTCTCACTTATTTAAATCTAATTTACTTGCAAGTCATGACATCACTTTCCTTATGTCATGGTCCTCTTCCAGAATGAAGGACAAACAATGATGTCCCAGCTAAAATCTTACCTTCTATAAGAAATCGTTCTTGATCTCCCTTGATTTTAACCCCTACCCTCTGATAAATCTTCAAGTTACCCCACATATTACCTGTTTACATGGTTGTTTGCATATTGTCTGCCCCATTAGACTGTGAGCTCCTTGTGGCCAGGCACTGCCTTTTACCTTTCTTTGTGTCTCCAATGCTTAGCACTGTGCCTGGGTCATGGTAGGCACTTAGTAAATATTCATTGATTGAATGACTGAAATAAAAATAGAAAAGATGTGGTTATTTTTTTTCCCATTAAGGACAATATTACTCATATTTAGACCTTAAAATCAGAGCCCCATATGTGCTTATAGGGAGGGGGAAATGGCACTAAAGAGAATCAACACAGTAAAGCAGGGGGGCGGCTAGGTGGTGCAGTGAATAGAGCACTGGCCCTGGAGTCAGGAGTACCTGAGTTCAAATCCGGCCTCAGACACTTAACACAAAAAACTAGCTGTGTGACCTTGGGCAAGTCACTTGACCCCAACTACCCTCCAAAAAGCAAAAAAAAAAAAAAAACCACAGTAAAGCAGACAGATAGGACCAAAAGAACATCTATACTGGAGGCGAAGCAATTGTGAGAATATTGAGAGACTAATATACAAGGTATCCAAAATAGGAGGATGTATTAAAGGCATGGGAAATTTGGCGTTTTTTTTTTTAATACAAAAAAGACAACTGAGAGAACACCAATAATTACTGACCTGTATGCCTAATCTCTCCTCCATGCAAATTTTTTATGAGAGTCATCAACAACAAGTAAGGGCATCTTTGATGAAAGGGAAAGAGATGGAAAGGAATAAACATTTTATTTTCACAACAATCCTGTAAGGTAGGTGATATTGTTAGTCTCATTTTAAAAATGAAGAGAAGGAGGCAGACAGAAGTTAAATGACTTGCCCAGAGTCACACATCTAGTAAGTGTCTGAGGGGGATTTGAACCCAAGTCTTCCTGATTCCAGACCTAGAGCTCTCTATCTACTGCATCACTGCTGGGGCTATTAGTAGGGAAATTAGCAGGATTTTGCAAATGATATTCAACAATGGACCACATTTTTACCATTTCACAAGCAATCGAAAAAAATAGAGAATGTTAGTTGCTACAATGTTTGTTGTTTGTTGATCATAAAAGTCTATTTGATTTGGCAAAGCAGAACACCACTTTAAAAGCTCTTTGTCAACAAGATTTCTCTTATCCGTACATCAAAATCATTGAATGTTCCATGAAATGTATTTAACATGCTTAAGGAAAGATGTCTGCAAGACAGAGATATGTGACTGTCGTTCAGTAAAATGATTCATGATTATGGTTTTCAAATAGCTGAATGATTTTGGTGGTATACTAGTGTAATTTTCTGATGTTATTATTACAGAACAAAACTCATCCTCATTCATCAGATTTGAGTATAGAAGTACTTGTTCATAGAACCTTATCTATGAACCTGTATCTTGTTCTTGCTTTTCATAAAATTAAATTCATGTTCTAATTTACTGTCTTCCCTTAGATTATTCAACCTTGGAATAATTTGTTCTCCAAGGAATTAGTTTCCTTCTTAGTACGTGGAAAACATTTCTTATAGATCTAGCAGGTACCCCAGATTTTTGACAGTTCGAGAATCTTCCCTGCTAAGAGAATTTCCTCCTACTGAGATTCTACTATAGAAGTACTTAATGGGAGGATTTGTAATTTGTCCGAAATTAATTATAAATTTTCCTGATCTATTGTTGAATGACTTCAATTCAATGAACAGATCTTTCCCTTGATTTCACTGCTTGCTCCTAGCCCAATCATTTCATGTCGGTCTACATCAGAGGTTCCTGCATAAGGAACCTGACAAGTGCCAAGTATACATTCACTACATTTTAGAGTTTTGCTTGGAATCCGTTTCTTGGACTCAGTCCTTTTAAAAAATTTTTTATATTCCGAATCTCTTCCTCCTCAGAATCTAAGCTTTCAGTGCATGATGACAAAGTTTTCCACTACTTTTCTTGATGCTCCTTTCTGCCCAACATTCCACTCGATAAAAAAGTATTTCATCACTAAGTGACACTAATTGTTGATACTGAATGGGGAGTCCCCACTCACTGACCAGCCCTGTCTCCTTTTGAACATGTTGTATTTCAATATTTGACAGGAAATTTTTCATTGTTCAGTCCTTTTTCAGTTGTGTCTGATTCTTCATGACCCCTTTTGGGGTTTTACCGGCAAGATACTGGAGTGGTTTGCTAGTTACTAATTTATCTAATTTTACATGTGAAGAAAATGAGGTAAACAGGGTTAAGTGACTTGGCCAGGGTCACACAGCTAATAAGTATCTGAAGCTGTATTTGAACTCAGGTCTTCCTGACTCCAAGTCCTGGATCCACCGTGCCACCTCCCTACCTGATAGAATTGTTATCTTGGCATACCAGACTTGATTCCCCACTCTGTAAGCAGGATACAGTGCCTAGTAATCTGTATTAAACATCTACTGATCCTTCCTGTAAGCCCACTGCTCTTCTAGACCCTGGAAAGTCCCTAGACATAATCCAGACCCAGTACTTCTAGATATCTATATGGCATGAGTCCACTCTTGAGAAGACAAAAAGAATACTTATAGCATAGTTGACAGGGAATGTTTAACTCACACTTCCCTTAGGACAGGCAATCAGTTTTATCTATAAAAGGACCTCTGAAGTCAAGAAAGTATAAACACAAATTTTAAAAAAAAGAAAGACTACTGAACTTTGTCCTCAATGAATTTACCTTGGGGGCAGGGGGCAAGGGAAGATGGAGTAGAAGGGTTGCAAATCATTAACAGTTTGTTGTTGTTGCCAATGAGTATTATTCATTTATTATGTGCTAGGTATTGTCCTAAGCCCTGGAAAAGCATAAACAGTCCCCTCAAGGAGCTCAGATTCTAATGGGAGACCAACTTGAAATAATGACAGCAAATATTGGTAGTACTACTAATGCAATCTTCCTTCAGTTTTGGACTAAATGTAATGAAAATTTGATAGATGTTTCAGTACAGTCCCTAAGAAAACATGGACTCTGTGTGACCTTGGGCAAGTCATTTAACCCCAATTGCTCTGCATTCCCCATTTCAAAAAAACAAAAAAAGAAAAGAAAACATGGAGTCAACTCACTAAACACTTAACAGGGAAGCATTAAGTATAAAGCTATTGGCTTAGTATTAGAGGAAGTAAAAGGTAAAATGGGGGGGGGGAGGGGAGAAGAGCCTACCTTTGTGTTGTGAGATTGGCACTTACAAGATCAGCACACTTGAGGAAAAGGAAGAAGGGAAGAATAAGAAGAGTTTGGAGTCCCTGCTGCTTTATTGCAAATCTCCCTGAGGCTTTTCATAAATAGACAGAACAAAAATATTTCTGAGCTTAAAATCAGTCAGTTAGTGAGCACTTATTAAGTGCTTATTAGGCTTTAGGTACTGAAAATAAGAAAAGCAAAAACACAGTCCCTACCCTCAAGGACCTCATACTCTAATGGGAGAGATAACATGCAAACTATTATGTAAGCAAGTTATATACAGTGTAAAAGACAGGTAATTGAAAAGAGAAGGCGCTGGCTAGCAGAAGGGTTGGGGAAAGACCTCAGATCCTGGGATTTGAGCTGAGGCTTAGAGGAAGCCAGGAGATGGAGGTGAAAAAGTATACTATTGAAATGGCCAGGAACTAGTTTAGATATGGACTCAAGATAGGGGTCAAGAAACTGGCCAGGAAACAGTTAAGTGATCCTTTGCGAAATTAGAAATCCAAGTAAAAAGCCTTATGAACTTGAAATGAACTCGAGATAGAAGTCACTGAACCGGCTTATAAGCTGGCCTGGGGTGTGAGAACTGATCTAGGTCATTTGTCTTACTGGCCAGGTTATCATGCCCCATGCCCCTCCTTCTATTCATCAGCTCCTGCCTCATGGACTCTCCCCATGCTTGGGTAATAGATTGCTTGTACCTGAATAATAATTACTTTAGTGACAAATTATGCCAGTTAGCAAAACAATTAAGGTGGACTGTATACAAGATCCTGCATTTTCTGTGCTTTTTGCTGCTCTCTCTCCTCTAATCGGCATTGAGACAGCCCAGCTGATAAATTAAAGCCCCTTAAAACTTTCGTTCAGACTCTGTGGTCACTCTGTTAAAACTTGCCATTTCAGTATTTCGGTTATGGGGGAGTGCCAGCATAGGCACAGAGTTAGGAGATGTCAGACTGTATGCCAGGAAGAACGCCAGCCTTCCTGGATTGTAGAACTTGTTGACAGAAGCAAAGTATAAGAAAGGTGGGAAGTGGCCAGGTTGTGAAGGACTTTAAGTTCCAGACAGGGGATTTTATATTTTATTCCAGAGGTAACTGGTAACCACTAGAGTTTATGGAGTAGAGTTATAGTTAAATATATGCTTTAGGAAAATCATTTGGTCAGCTGAATGGAGGATAGATTGGAGTGGAAAGAAACTTGAGGCAGAAAGACCAACTACAGAAAACAATTACAGTAGTTCAGGTTTGGGATGATAAGGGCCTGCATCAGGTGGGTGGTGTGGAGACGGTGGAGAGAAAGAGTCATGAATGAGAGATATTGTAAAGGTAGAAATGACTGTACTTGACAGCACCTTGGATATGTGGGTGTAAGAGCAATGCTACTTGCAGCTGCTGTGGGGGTGTAAGACCAGTAACACCAGCACAAAGGAGGGCTGCTAGCACAGGTTCCTTGATATGCTTTTCTAAAGGAAAGCAACTCAGAAGGGGTCAACAATCTTACTTTAATCAAACATATACATCATTTACTTAGTTCAGGGGAAAAAGTACCCTGAACTTCAGAGAAAATACAAACAGAATTTATAAGCAGAAATACTGGAATAAAGACCAACAGACAGGGCTTCTAACTGTCTGACCAAATAATATATATATCACAGATCAACAGAGAGATCCAACTATCTGACCGTTACACACATACATAGTTACCAGGGAGAGAAGCACCAACATCTGGGTTTTCAAAGTGGGAGGAAAGGGGTGGGGGAGCTACTTAACAGCTACCCAGAGTCTTATTTGGCTACATCACATGAACATACTTCCCATGAGGGAGCCCCAAAGCAAAATGCTAACCTTAGGGTATATATATGTTTTTTCAGGATCAGAGAGCATCACAACCCTCATGCCCCAGTCTCATGTGACTCAAAGTCCTGTGACTTAAGCAGGTCATATGGGCCCATTAATGAATGGGAAAGATCTTTCCATTAAGTAAAAAAGGTTTTGAGTTTGAGTGAGTGGGAGGGTGATAGTGCCTTTAACATAAGAAGGAAGGATTTGGGGGGAAAGATAAGTTCTATTTTGGACATGTTAAGTTTTGATGCTTTTAGGACATCCGATTGGTGACATCCAAAAGACAGTGATACTGGACTAGGGCTCAGGAAAGAGATTTGGGTTCGACAAATAGAGCTAAGAATTATTTGCATAAAGATAATAATCAAACCAATGGGAACTGATGAAATCACCAAGTAAAATAACAGAAGAGAAAAGGACCCAGGACAGAACCGGGTTATATACAATAGGTAGTGGGCATGACATGGATGAAGATCTAGCAGAGGAGATTGATAAAGAACTGTCGGACAGAGAGTCAGAAGAGGGAAGAATCACAAAAACCTATAAAGGAGAAAGTATCCAGGAGAAGAAATTGATCAAAAGTGTTAGATTCTTCATAGATGTCAAAAAGGAAGATGACTGAGGAAAGGTCATTAGATAGAACAATTAAGAGATCACTGGGAACTTTAGAGAGAGCAGTTTCAACTGAATGATGAAGTTGGAAACCAGATTTTTAGAGGGTTTGGAAGCAAGTTGAAAGGAGAGTAGAAGGAGGCACCAACAGTAGATAACTTTCTCAAGGGGTTTAGCAAAAAAGGGATGTAGGACCATAGCTAGCAGGAATGATAAGGATCAAATAAGGACTTTTTTTTGGTAAGGATTGGGGAGATACGGACATTTTTCAGTTAAATAGGGAAGTAACCAATATAGATGGATGATAGTAGGGACCATCTACTACAGAAAATGGAATGGATCAAGAACTACAGATGTTCCAGGAGAATTCCAAAGGACTCATGATGAATAATGCTGTCTACTTCCAGAGATCGAACTGATGGACTCTGAGTACAAATTGAAGCATATTTTTCACTTTTTTTTCTTACCTTTTTTTGGCAACATGGCTCATATGGAAATATATTTTACATGATTTCATATGTATAGTTAATAACCATATTTCTTACGTCCTCAATGAGTGGGGGGCAGTCTGTAGGGAAGGGGAGATTTGGAACTCAAAATTTTAAAAAATGTTAAACATTAAAAATTAATTTTTTTTAAAGGAATGCATTTTGGAAGTTAGAAGTTAGAAGGAGAAGGGCTACCACTTTATAGAGATCAGAGGGAAGGAGGAAATGATGGAGGAAACACCTGAGTGATATGAGATGAAGAGGAGTGGAGAAGAGATAGCTCTTAGTGAATAGCCTCAATTTTTTTCTGCAGTATGAGGTGAAACCCTCAGTTGAAGAGGGGATGGGGTGCCATGGGAGTCTGGAGAAGAGATGTCAAGGTCTGGAATAACCACTGTGGTGAGTATAGTGAACCAATTAAAATGGAAGCAAAAGTATTTCCTTGCTACAGTCAAGGCCCCACTAAGATCATATAAAAATTTGTAGTGAACCAGGCAGCATGGTTACATGATTCTCTCCAGCTTCATTCAGCAGCACATAAATAATAAGAGGGAAGGAGGTGAATGGTAGGAGCAATCCAAGGTTGGGGTTTGTCAAGGCATGTTCAAAGACACAACAAAGGGTCAAGCAATTGGATTATAAAGTTGAACTGATTCCTCCAGAGGTCAATATCAGGTAGGAAGAAGAGTGTATTCAGTGCAAGAATGATGGACTTGGAAAGAACTGAGAATTAGAGCGAGTAGAGGTCATGATGAGAATGAAGAACACGGCTAAGAGTCATAGAAAGGAAAGATAAAATGACAAAAGATTATGTTGGGATAAAAAAAATTTCGGTCTTAATTTTGTTAATGAAATTCTACATCAAAAACACTTTATTGTGTCATGATAGTAATTAATTTGTGCATGTATTCATTGTCTACCAATTCCAAGTACCAATATAATTTTCTGCATTTCTGTACATTTTACATATTTCTCTTAAAATAATATTTAAGTACACTCAAAGACTAAATAATATCAGCAAGTTAATGTCTAAGATACTTCTAGGAAGTAGAAAAGGTGGCAAATATCAATATGCTTGCTTTACAGATACTGTTCTGGGTCAGATCTATCTAAAGTCAGTGGTTCAGGATCATGATTAGAATTCAGTGAATGACTCATGGACAATAAAATGTCACAAAAATCACTTATTGAATTAAAAAGATATAGTATAATTACTAAAAATAAATGTTTCCCTCTGCTCCAAATTCACTAGGATCAAAAAGAGGTACCACAGGTCAGTGAGAGTTCCAATAGGTCTCAGAAACATCAACTCCATCTAGGTGGGTCTTTCACACACCCCTAGGCCTTTAGATCAACCAGATCCTGAGACCGGTTTCTTTGTTTCTCTAAAATGAAAGTATCTCACTGTACATAAAATAAATGCTCTTCCTAATGTGTCCCACCCCTTTGTGGCAAGAGTATGAGGATCTCCTAGGGTAGCTTCCACCACCTAAATGACTTTAAAACAACTCTGAGTTTGGAAAAATGCCCAACATAGCCAACCCTGAAGGAAGAACTTTATATAAATAAAAGAAAGGTGAATATGTATATATAATATAAAAATCATTTTAAAAGTAGGGATATGATATCAAGGGGAGTTCGTAGTAAGTATCATGACATAAAACAGCAGCAATAGTAGAATGAGCATCAAGGACATTAGGCTGACAATACCTCTGACCAGTCAGTAATCCTCACCATGAGTAAGAAAGGTAGCTATAAGGTCATAGACCAATTGCATGCAATCTGTTTTGAGAGCTGAGTTGTGTGACGGTAATGGAATTTAAAGACCCCCCTGTACTGGCTTGGTTTTTGGGTTGAGTGTTAAAACCCAGAGCTTGTGAATTCCATGTATGGGATGGAATTATGGATGTGAAGAAAAGGGGCTGAACTGGGAGGAGCCGTGGATTCAGAGAGAGGGTCCAAGCAGAGGAGGCCAGAGTTGCTGAGAGAGGACTGCTGAGGGCCAGTTGGAGCTGCCCAGGACTTTTGAGAACTGCCACCTGGAGCTTCCAAGAACTGAGGAGGCATGGCTATGATGTCGCTATTTTGTCTTTCTGTTTTGACGTTCTTTTGCTAGATTTACCTGCTGGTGAAGGACAGTGCTACTGTTGTAGAGGTCCTGGAACCTTGCTGTTGGTTCATAAGCCCTGAAGGAGGATTTTCTTGTTGTATGCTTACAGAAATCCTGGAAGAGGGTCTTGCTGATGTTTTGGGGGGTTCTGGGACTGTTCTGCAGGCAGAAAGTGACTTCATGAGGACACTGGCAATGTATATTATGGCTTTGTTGAGCTTTGTCTCCCCAGGAACAGAGATTGCTGAGAACTTGTCTTGTGTCAAGATGAAGGAAGGGGCTTTCCTTGGGTTTTCAGTGCTGTGATGATATCTTAACCTTGTTGTAGTCTAAGGGTAGATGGCCTTTTGTGCTCTCCTGCCCCTTTTGAGAAAGTGCTTGGTGTTAATGGATGGTATTGTGATTCAGTTGTGATCCAGGGCTGGGAAACCTTTGACTTTTTGTGCTCTGTGATTGACCAAATGAATGTACTTTGCTTATGATTGGAAACTAATCTCCATTTGAGAAAACTAAATTAATGTACTGCCCAAGAGTGGGCTACTTTGACTAATGTATTGGCCAGGGGTGGACTTTGCAATTGAATTGACAACTTACTTGCTAAATGAACAAATTACACTGTAATTTGATTTTCTCTGTTCTGTGAATGTTTTGCCTTAATCTGTCACTGAATAAATGGAGTTTGATATGGTGGTATTCTGAACCTTGGAAGTTGCCTTTGCTTGGCATTACAACTTGCTACATACTGGAACCTGTGTTCCAGTACATGTTCCCTGGCACACCAGCCAAGACCTCTCAAAGAGTCAGATGCAACTGAACCACAATTGAACATGACTGTTCAGTAACAATGGTGGTGAAAATCAGTAGCTTCAGGAAGTAAGGTTTCTTTCTGGCATCTAGCCACCAAAATATGACAATCTCCCCTTTCTGGTCCCATGCCTCCTACTCTCCTAACTTTGCTACTATGACTCAGTTGCTTTTTCACCCAGAAATACCCCTGCCTTTGTGTCAATTCTCTTCTCCCATTACTGACTTCCCTTCAGGGGGAATGGGCTGAGGCTGTCCTTGGTTCATTTCCTTGTACTTTCCACCTACACCCAATTCCCATCAGAATTGCCCTTTACACCTGTGTAGTTTACTAAACCCATAAACTTCTCCACCTACCTTCAGAAACAAGAGTGCATTTATCTCTGTCTCTAATTGTTGAATGTTCAAAGACAGTTAATTTTAATTGTTTGTATGGTGGTGATCTAGCCTTTATAAAACTCTTAGTGGGGGGGGTGGAGCCAAGATGGTGGCGTAGAAGCAGCAAAGCACCACAGCTCCCACACAAACATGCTAAAAAACTCATAAAATGGGACGCTAAACAGATTTTTAAGCTCCAAAACTCTCCAAAAGACAGAAAGCACATCTGTTGCTACAGGCAGCGCACCAGGCAGGGCTCTTCTCAGCAGTCTGGGACCCGCGGCCGAAACCCGGCCAGCTCAGGCCCTGGGGCATCGGGCAGGGAACCGCATCTATAGGAGAGCAGATCAGCTGCACTGGAGGCACAGTTACCACATTTATCAGGCCAGAAGACAAAAAGGCTAAGAGAAAGGTCAGTGGATTTTGCTAACTGGGGAGGAGAAGAGTGGGTCCGGCCAAACTGCTCCCAGGGCAAGGAAGCAGCGGGAGGTGGCTGTAGCAGCAGGAACGGCTGAGAGCCGCAGCGGCCCCCACTGAGCTGCTTCAGAGCCCTCGGCCTGCAGATAGCAGGGGGGCTGACGCGATCCATCAGG
>JAQQSW010011123.1:0-12835 GCA_028646575.1 Pseudocheirus occidentalis
ATCTATCTATCATCCTTTTTGCCTTTCTTTGTATCCTCAGTACTTAGTACAATGTTTGGCCCATAGTAAGCACTTAAGAAATGCTTATTGACCCAAACTTTGCTGAAATAGTACTTCAGCACTTCTTAAACTGTGAGTCATGACCCCATATGGGGTCATGAAATATTTGACAAAAATAAGAAGTTTCTGAATATGAAAGGATCAAAAAATAATTAAAAACCAAATGTGTAATGAATCTGAGGTGTTCCTGGCAATGGTTGCCCATGTTGAATCATGCAACTTCAATGCAGCCTTGGCTTTGAACACAAAGCATGAACACTGCACTGAGAATACTCTCAGACCTCACAATGCCAACAAATTGCCGAAACAGAAACAGTGAAAAGGGGTCTGGAATGGTAAAGTTTAAGAATTCCTGCTCTAGGAGAGGCAATCACCAGTCAGGAAAGTCTCTTCCCCCCCCCCCAACTCTAAAATCCAAGACTGGGTGTCTTTTTTGGTCAGGGAGTAGAAGAACCTCTGATGAAAATAAACTGTTCCTATCCATTTGGATCAGTGATCCCAATATTAGTCATATACCCCAAGGAGATGTCCTAGATAAAACAAAATATTCATAGTAACACTCTTTGGGGTAGCAAAAAAAACCCCAAACAAATGAATACCCATCAACTGGGAAATGGCTGAGCAAATTGTAGCATACGAATGTAATCGACTATTATTACACCATAAGACACAACAATTATAAAGAATTCAGAGAAACATGGGAAGGCTTTTATGCAGAGTGAACAAAGAGCCAAGAGAACAATATACACAATGGATACAATAATGTAAATTATAACAATTTTAAAAGGCAGTTGAACTATGAGGAATTGTAACGAGCAATCTTGGTCCCAGAGTACTGATAAGAAGCAGATACACACCTACCTTCTTTTGGTAAGGAGGTGGGGTCCAGGGATGTGGAATATTGCAAATACCGACAGATGTGATTGCTCTCTTGGTTGGCTTGCATCATTGAGATGCTTGTTTTTCCTATAAGGGAGGCTTTGAAGATTGGTGACTTAAGGGGGATGAACTATGGTAAAAATATGAAGGTTCACAATAAAATCATTTTTTAAAAAATGAGTCCACCTAGCAAGGATGCATTTTCATGTATCCCTCTCAATACGTGTATATGTCAAACATATTTTTAGATGTCTCCTTCCCATTTCAGGCCTAACAGACAGTTAGAGGACAGGCACAGGTCAGCAGGCAAATAGGTTGCCTTCAATACTATTACCTCTTGGCCAAATGGTGACTTTTCCATTGCAGCCAGCCAGAGCTCTTGCTGTGTAATTGGACCATTCAAAAGTAAATTGTCTGCGGCTGGAAACAAGACAGTGCCTTTTAACTCAAGCATTATAAGGTCAAGACTTAAGACATTGTGGGGAAAAGCAGTTATTGAAAAGTGATGGGAAAATCAAATTTAAAATTCAAAGCATAAATACCAGGCACGAATAGAAGGAGACAGTGATCTATTTGGCTGCTGCGGTTGCCAGGTCAGGGAAATTATTTGCATTCTTTATTTTGCTGATGCTGGGGAGCAAAGAGAGGATGGTCTTTAATAACCAACTGATGGAAGGTGCCTGGAATTAAAATTGGAAGGCGTTCATGGTGGCTGGTCAGCTGTTGAAGAAAAAGACCCACAGTGGAATATCAATGATTCCTGAGAGAGCTAGAGGATGGCAGAAGTTTCTCTAGGTCCTGTTCATGAGACCCAGGTTTGGGAAGTCACTACATACATGGACCTCAGTCATGCACTATCAATCAGTCAACTGTCAAGCACTTACTAATTATTTGTCATTGTTATTGAGTTGTTACCATTTCTTTCTCCAGTTCATTTTACAGATGAGGGAACTGAAGCAAACAGGGTAAAGTGACTTGTCTAAGGTCACATAACTAGTAAATGTCTGAAGCCAGATTTGAGCTCCCAAAGAGGAATATCCCTGACTTCAGGACTGTCACATTATCCATTGTACTCTTTGGAAATATTGAACAAAAAAATCAAGCAATCTTTCCCTTCAAGGGGAGGAAACCTCAGAACACAGAAAGTCTGTGGAATCATAAAACATATATAGCTAAAATCAGTAAGTCTACATATCTACACAAGATACATATAGACTGTTAAAAAATAAATGCATAAATCTTAAAAAATAAACAAACAACTTTGAGCTACATAAAACCTTGGTCATTACCAAGTCCAACTCCCTTATTTTACACATAGGGAAATTAAGGTCCAAAAAGAAATGCTTTTTGAAGGTTATGCATGTATTAAAAATAGAGCCTAGATTTAAACCCAGATCTTCTGACTTCCATCCCACCACTCCTTTCATTTCTTCTTTACTTCGCTTCTACTTCTTCACAGTCCCAATTCCCCATCATTTCTCTCTCTATCGGCCCAGACTACCTTTCCAAATATAATGCATGCTCCATACATATGTATTCACTGAGGGTTTCCTACAGGCAAGGTACCATACTAACTCTAATGGGATTTGTTCCAATCAATGTCAAAAGCGCCTGTGCATGTGACAGTCTCCCTGGCTGGGTAAGGTAGGCTACCATCTTCTTTGTGTCACTTTCAAATTCTAGGATTGCTCATCACTCATGGATCAGCCTCCAGCCAGTGAACACAGAGTCTGTTTGGATCTAGCTAATATAATTCAATTAAGCCTCTGTTCACAGTCATAAAAAACACTTTAATTAGATTAGGGGAAATGCATGGTAATATCACGAAGCGCAGGAACAGTTAACATAAACTCCCTCGTCAACCTTTTCACAATAGCCATATCTGGGGATTTCCTCTCCCTTTTAGCATCAAGTTCAAGGTCTCTCTCTCTTCACTTTCCTGATCTTTCCTGAACTTTAGGAGAGCAAACCAGAAACTCAGTGGCTCATCACCTAATTTTCTGTCTCTGTACAGCAAGATCAAAGATTATGTTATTCACTTTGGGCAGAGTGGTTGCCTGTGATTTGGGGACATTGAAGGGTGTTGATGATCACCCCATGCACAACTAATTGACCTTCTCTGGATTTTGTAGTTCCCAGAAACTCCCATTCTCTCTTGGGCATTGCTAGCTTGAGCAAAGCCTTCTACACACCTGGCTCATATTCTGGATGTGACCATGTGGCTGAAGGTTTGCCTCACGGAGGATGAATATGGTAGAATTGAGGAGAAGGGGTGGGGTGGGGGGACAGGACTCTCAGTATGTTTAAGCTAAGGACAGAGACATAGCAGTCTTCTAATTGTCTTGAGTCATTAACATCTCTCTTCCTTCCACTTACTCTACTTTTCAACATGACCTTACCAAAATCTCATTCTGTTACTTCTGCTCAGAGGATGAATTCAAACCACACTGGTACCAATAAAATGCTGGACCTCAAGTCAGGAAAACCTGGGTTCAAGTCCCATCTCAGATACTTACTAGTTGCATGGTTGTGGGTAAATTGCAATTTCTCTGAGTCTCTGTTTCATCATCAATAAAATGGGCATAATAAGGGCACATTTCTCACCTGTCGTGATGATAGGTGCAGATGACAGATGCACAGAAAGCAGTTGACTAGAATTCAAGGACTGTATCAATGTCTGTTGTTGTTACTGAGATTTTATTTTGTTTTGTCCAGACTTGTGATTTCAACAGTGGAGCAGTCTGCTAAGAAAACTAGTTTTCTGAGGTCTGGGGCCACTGAGAGGTTATGTTACTTTTCCAGGATTGCACAGCAAATATATTACAAGGCAGTATATGAATCTAGATTTTCTTGACTGCAATTGACTTTTTTCATACTCTCAACAGTTTGTATTAGATTGTAAATGTGAAAAGGGGGTGTAAATACAATGAATAATAATAACATCCTATGTAATATTAATGAAACACAGGACTCACAACCCCAAGGTAACTCTAGAATCTAGAACAATGAACACTTCCTCAACCAAGAGGAGAAATATAGTCAATAAGCATTCTTGGAGCACACAATCTGCAGGTTAAAAACCCCATGGAAATACGTGCAGAATGAACAGACATCACTTCCTTGTGCAATGGTGGCATGCATGAACATGCCACTGAATTGGTCACATGCATCTAAGCATGGCTTACCCGCTGATATAACAAAAAAGCCCTCTATGGGCACCATCCACAAGAACTCAGTCAATATTTCAACCAAGAAGGGTCAAACAAATTTCTGAGTCATGCAGATATGCTTGTGGCAATGAAAGTGTTAGTGATGGCAAGTCGGGACCAGGTTCATGTTGCCAGAATTTGTAGAAGAGTTATACTTAAGGATCCTAGGCATAGAGACCAAAATTGTTGTTGTTATTACTGTTGTTGTTGTTGCTTGTTCTTCATTCTTGAAGAGGACCATGATGTCAGGAAGGTGATGTCACGACTTGCAAGGGAATTGAATTTAAGTGAGGCAGGGCTGTGCAAAGTCACCAGCCTCACTCTCTCCTCTGGAGCCATCTGGGTCCAGTGGCTAGATAGATAGATAGATAGATAGATAGATAGATAGATAGATAGATAGATAGATCGATCGATCAGGATGATTGGAGATGGCCCCGGAGATCAAAGTAGATTATGTAAGGATAATGGTATAAATGGCAGAACCCATCACTGCAGGTTATAAAAATTTGCACCTACTGAATAACTAGTGAGATATGAGTTGGCATCTAGAATTATACATGGACTGACAGATGACTAAATTTCATGCTACCAATATTGACCTAAGATATCTTTTTGAACTGAACCAATAACTATTGGAACTAGACAATTATCCAAGATTGAACCGTAGACCATAATCATCTGGGCATAACATTGATCAATACAAACTGAAGAACATTATAAATGGATATTACCAAATATCTTGCAATACTTGCATGTATTTATAATCTCCAAGCTGCAGGGAATGAAAAGTTTTCAAAACAGAAAGACCTTGCAAACAAATTGAAATCACATGGAAACAGACAGAGGTACATGCCATCCTCATGGTCCTTCACCTACTGAAGTTGTACTGAGCATGCTTTTAGTGAGCCTATAAAAGTTACAGCTTACAGAAGCAGCTGGGCAGCTCAGTGGGCAGAGTGCTAGCCCCCCTCCCCCACAAAGGAATGATAAATTCTAATAAATACATTGAAATACAGGGGAGCAGAGTAGTTCTTTATTACAGAAATTCCCAAGTGGAGATGGAATACTGCAATATTGCCTTACACACTACTAAATGTTGTGTTAAATCTAAGAGACTGAGATAAATACACGTCAGTGATCTCAACTCACCTGATTTAAACCTCATTGAAAACTTATGGGCTATATTCAAGGCTAGTCTTGGGAGAGGGGAGATGGACTGTTTGTCAAAAGTGTGTTTAATATCCAATGTGTCCAGAATTTCAATGATTTACCTTGTAATTGTCTGCCTTGGAGGCAGCTAGGTGGCTCAGCGGACAGAGTTCTGGGTCTGGAGTCAGGACCAGCTGAGTTCAAAGCCAGCCTCAGACACTTACTAACTGTGTGACTCTGGACAAGTTATTAAGACAGACTTAAGCCTGTCTGCCTCAGTTTCCTCTTCTGTAAAATGAGCTAGAGAAGAAAATGGCAAACTGTTCCAGTATGTTTACCAAGAAAACCCCATGGATAGAATTGTGCCATGTTCCGTGGGGACATGGAGAGTTGTACGTGACTGAGAAGTGTCTGACTTGTCTCCTCCTAATAGATATCAGTCCTTGAGGATGGGGATGGTGTCTTTTTTTTAACCTCTTTCTCATAATAGCAGAGCCATTCTGCATGTAGTGGGTGTTCATTTAAAAACATGTTAACTGGTCTCATAAAAAATGGGTACCCATCTAACATGTGGTTGACCATTCAACTAGAAGTGATAGTTTTCCTTTGAGCAGGCCTGTCCCTCCCCTATTTGCACCCCCATTCTTCAGGGAAGAATTGTCACTAGTCTGTCCTGAGGCTCTATCCACCAAACTGGATGAAAATGAAAGCTGACATTTCCATAACACCAAGGATGACAAAGCACTCTCAATACAAACACTCCTTAGAATATTGGTTGGAAAGGAACAATTATCCCCATTTTTAAAGATAGGAAAACTGAGGACCACAGCAAAGAAATTGATTGCCCTTATGCAACAGCAGAGGGGAGAACTGCTTTTCTTTGTACTTGTGTGACCCTACCTGCTCCTTGGCTCTACACATTCCCCACTTATCTACTAGACACATTCTCTGCATGTCTACTTGTAACCTCGACCTATGTCTACTCTTCTTGGTGAGACTGGGGATACTTGTGGGAAAGCTTGCCTCAGATTTCTGGGGGAATGTTTTGTTGTGACTTTTCTTAACATTTAACATTTAACATTAATTCCTTTGCTTTAAGCCAGTTATGCAATCTGACTTACTACTGAAAAGTTCATGCATCAGTGGGTACTATGGAGGAACAGTTTTGGGGATACAGGTCCAATCAAGAGAATCTGCTCCCCAGATGTGGGACCTAGACAAGCCTCTCTCTGGCCCTCACCGTGCTCATCTCTAAGAGGAAGGGATTAATTAGTAATTAGTAAGGTTCTTTCTAATGATAAGATCCTAGGAACCTATATAGAGGCCTAATTAGCGATTTTTGCAACAGGGGTAGCTTATACTATATTTTTAAGCTAGTATACTTGATTCCACCCCACCCACCTATAGATAGAGAACTCAGGACACCTTGAGGCTGCTTTTAGGGAAGCTCAGGGTGGCAGGAAGGGGAGCAGTATGCATCCAGGCCAGGGGGGAACTTACCTGGAAACACTAAGAAAGGAATTGTGACATCTGGCAGCTTCCTATTTTAATTAATTCTTTGTGTTAACTAGGTACTTCGCTCTGCTGTTTATTCTACTAAAGGATTTCCAAGAATTTCCATCCTTTAAATTTTGTATCCTTAAAGCAAAGCCCTGGCTACCCCACCCTATTTATCTTTGGGTTCCTGTGGAACTATCGGTGTGGGAGTTGCCAGACTGGGTCCACTTTTCCTTATTATCAAGGCTAACTGAATTCTGATCCCTATGGGGACTCCTTCTGGGGTCTCCTCCTTCTCTTCCCATTCTTCCTACACTCCCTCCTTAGAAGGCCTGAAGCTGCTCTCCCAGAGGCTAGAATCTATTCTCTTCTCCATCCTGCACCAGAGTTAACATGCAGACCCCTGGGAGAGGGAGTCCAGAGACTGATACAAGGAAAGGAAGAGACAGAGAATAGTCTGAACTTTGAAAATAAGAAGGAAGGAAAGAGTACATGAGAGTCCTAGGATCCTGAAGGGATGTTGTAAGTTGGGGTCTGAGGCTTGAGACAAATCTTCCATCTCTGCACTGTTGACCTGTGACAGGATTTTAGCCTCCTGCCTCCATCAGTGAGCAGTTTCTGGTCCCAGAATCCGTGTCATACAAACACAAGCTTCCACAGGGCAGCTAAGTGGTCCAATGAATTGAGTGAAGGACTTGGGTCAAGAAGATCTGGGTTCAAATGCTGCCTTTGACATTTGCTAACTGTGTGTCCCTGGATAAGTAACTTAACCTCTCTGTGCCTCAGAGGTTGTGGATTCCAGGGTTGTTGCCAGGATGAAACAAGATAATATGTGTAAAGTGCTATAGAAACCCTAAAGTACTGTGCAGACACCAGCTATTATGATAATAACAAATGGTCGTTTCTTTATTGTCTGTTTTTAGCTCCTGGAATAAACTCTCACACTCAGCACCTTCATATACCCCTTACTTTATTACCATTAATTACCACCTGTTATTTGAATATTCCCAGTAGAAACAGTGACCATTAGAGCTGGAAAGGGTATAGAAGGTTATATAGAACGTTAGAGGCAAACCCAGAACCCGGGTTCCTGCTTTCCAGTGGAAGGTGATTTCCACTACACCAGAAAGCACAAAATCATTAGATTTAGGACAAGAAGAAAAGTTAGATGTGTCCTCTAAACCCCTTGTTTTTCAAGTGGAGGAACTCAGGTCCCAACATAAAGTAACTTTTTAAGGTCATATAGGAGAGCCAAGATTTGAACTCAGGGCCTCTGACCCCTGCCCTGCCCATGTTGCTTACCCATTGGCATTTATGACTCCTGTTTCTTTTTAGTTCTTGGACTATTTGGTTAATCTTAAAACATAACTCTACTTCTTCCTTAACTTGCAGACTTGAAGTGTTTCCCATCACCTCTCAGAGGATAATTTTCAAGTGCGTGAGCACACACACATGCGCATACACACACACACAAACACGCATGCATGTGTGCGTGTGCACACACACACGACCTAATCTCCTTCAGGCAAAGCTGGACTCTGCTTTTATCTGGAGTCAGATCAAGGACAATTGATTGACAGTTGCCATTGGTCCTCATCCTATGAGCTCCTTGAGGGCAGAACCCAAGACTCCTTCTCTAACCTCTTCTCAAACTCAGCAGCCTGTGTCCTCATCTGAGCATGAGGGCTCTTTAGGTAGAGCCTGGGTCTTCTCCCCTTCTGCCTGTGCTAGAGGAGATCTGAACGCAGTGCTAGGCACATAGCCAAGAAGACTCCCTGGATAAATGTGTCATGGGCTGCTGTTCCCTTGGGAAAGAACTCCTGTAAAAGGGAGGATCCAGGGCCAGTCACTGAGCTTTCCTGGCACATGGACCTGTCTGGTATTGAATGGAGAGACTGCTATTTTGGGAACTGTTTATTTCCATTTCATCTCAGAGTCATGGGAGTGATAAGGAAGTGGTCCTACTGAACCCCACTGACCCCAGAGTCTGGTCTAGCCCATGGAGCTTTCTCAATACCTAGAATACAAGGGAGAGGCCTGTCTGGGACAGGAAAATATGACACCTACTTTCCATCAGTGTACAAAACAGCAGAGCCCAGAATTCCAGGGCACTCAGGACACAGCAGCAATGTTTCCACTGGCTAAGGGTGCACCCTCTGGAAAAAGGGGAAGGACCCTCCCCCATTGCCATTTCTAGAACATTAGAGATTGAATGAGCATCAGTGAGCCTCTGGACCAGGTAGAGCTTATGAACATTTTGTGTGTGTTCCGTGGACCCCCTTTGGCAGTCTGGTAAAGCCTACAGACCCCTTCTCAGAAATGTACAAAATTTACAAATGAGAAGTGTGTAAGATGAAATGTATAGCTTTGGAAGGGAACCAATTATACTGAAATCCATTTGTCAAAATATTTTTTTTAAGTTCAGGGACCCCAGATTAAGAACCATTGGCCTCTAGATCCTGCTTGTGTTTCAGAGAAGAAAAGCAAGTGATGGGGAAGGTGTAGCACAGGGGTACAATGCTAGTAAACAGTATTGCCAGTACTCCAGCACAGGTTCTCTGACACCAAGCCTAGCACCGTTTCCCCATATGATATGTCATTAAGCATTTCACTGTGAGATTTTCATTCTTATGAATCACAAAAATATAAACTCATCAACAGACCAACTTTAAAAATACGCAGAAATAAACAAAAAGAATTTCAGGAGATGCCAACAAATAGAGGCAATTTTATTATGACATTGTTAAGCTTACTATAGACTTTTTTTCTTAAACCAAGGGAATAGAAATTCACCTTTTCATAGACAAGCCTCTTTTTAAAATTCTACTTTGTGTTTTGAAATGTTTGCATTTGCTGATGATTATTGAAGGAAAGGAAAAAAAGGAAAGAAAAAAGAAAAAGGGGGAAGAGAAAGGGAAGAAGGAAAGAAGGAAGGAAGGAAGGAAGGAAGGAAGGAAGGGAGGAAGGAAGGAAGGAAGGAAGGAAAAAAGGAAGGAAGGAAGGAAAGAAGGAGAGGGAGGGCTAGATGGAGTAAAGGAAGAAAAAAGGAAGGAAGGAAGGAAGGTAGGAAGGAAAGAAGTAAAGAAAAGAAAAAAGGAAGGGAAAGAAAGAAAAAAGAAGGAAGAAAGGAAAGGGGGAAGGAAATTTAATAAACATTTATTAACCACCTACTGTAAGCTATGGGTACAACAAAAGGCAAAAGAATAGGTCTTGCTTTCAAGAAGTTCACATTCTAATGTCAAAGACTATGAAAATGACTATATACAAACAAGAAATATGTAAATAAACTATGAAGAAAGAAATAGACAATTTAGGTTCAAATCCTGTCTCTGCTACTCATTACATGGGTGACCTTGGACAAAACATTTTGCCTTTCTCATTTCACCTCTGTGAGACTCAGATTCTCATCTGTAAAATGGGTGGGTTAAACTAGATGGCCTCTGAGGTCCTATTCAGCCCTATGTGATTTCAACAGATCCTTCTATTTCTAAATCCACATTCGTACCTCAAACAAGGCAGCCCATTTTGTTGTTGTTGGAGGACTCTAATTGTACCTGCTTCCTGATAGCAGTCAGAAAAGAGATCTGCCTCCCTGTAACTACTTCCCACTAATGATGCCAGTTCTGTCCCTTGTGGCCAAGCTCAACAAATCTGTTTCTTATATTACCCTATATTTCCCTACCCATTTATGTGTATTAGTCTTATCTCTCTTACTAGACTGGAAGCAACCCTGAGGAGGAACGTTTTATGCTCCTCCTGTCCTTCTGTCTCCACCAAAGCACCGCATCAGGCACATCGTATCAGTATGCGTTTGTAATGGAGGTTGGGTCTGCAAACATTTACTGATGTATTATCTCAGATTTATTATATGTTAGAACATTTTCTATAATCAAAAATCACTTCAACTAAATTCTATAATTTGGAGGGGAGGAAGAGCCTGGCACTTTCTCTTGTTAAGGAGAATGGAGAGGGGATTTCTACACAGGGTGGGAGTTTAGCTAAATAACCCCAGAATCCTAGATTGGAAAGAATCTTAGAAATCAGCTTCTTACTCAATTTAGGGTGACTTTGGGCAAATCATGTCATCTCTCTGAGACTCAGATCCTCATCTGTAAAATGGATGCATTGGACTAGATGGCCTCTGAGATCTATTCAGTCCTAGATCTCTGATCTCTTTCCAGCAACCTTGATAGATGACCAAGTGGATTCTACTTAAATACTCCCAGTGACAAGAATCTCACTACCTGATGAGGCAGCCCATGTTACCTTTTATTGTTTAATTGCTTATTTATTAATTGTTAAGAAAGATTTTATTTTTATGTAAATGGGACCAACAAGTGTTGACCTCTGGGTTCAGGCAGGCCCCCTAAGGCCTCTTCCACTTGATAGGCCTTCAAATTTCCTTAGAGTGATTGTGTCCCAACTCTGACTTTTCTTCAAGAGGCTGAATACTGACATTTTCTTCACATGATGCTTGAATGGGTACCCAACCTCCAGACTCCTCCCATTCCTAGTCACTTATCTGTGCACAAATTCTTGGTTGACAATGCCCTAAAATGTGGCTTTTGGAACAAAACCCAGTTCCTTAGTTGTGATCTGACCAGGATGAATGGCTGTGAGTGAGTGTGTGTGTGTATACAAATTTGATGAATACTACATTCACTTCTTTCTTTTTTCTTTTTTTAAAAATTAATTATTTTATTTATTTTCTTGTTTACATCATTCATTTCAACCAGATTTTGAGTTATAGAATTTTTCTCCCAGTCTTTCCCCCACCCCCATCCCCCAAACAGCAATCCCCTTATAAAGCCGCTCTCCCAATCTGCTCTCTTCTATGTCCTCCCCCAATGCCACTCTTACTTTCTAGTAGGGCAGGGAGGGTCTCCCTACCCCTGTACCTGCATATTAATTCCCAGGTGCATGTAGTTAATGATAATAATTATATATATGTATATATATATATATATACATACACATATACATATATATATATATATACATATATACATTTTTTCCTTAACATTTGATTGTAGAGCTTTAAATTCTAGATTCCCTCAGTTCCTCCCTTGTTTCCCACCCCCACTGGAAAGACAAGCAATTCAACGCAGGCTATACATGTGTAATTATGCAGGACATCTCCACGGTGGACATATTGTGAAAGGCTGATTATATGTCCCCCTTTCCTATCCGCCCTGCCCCTTGTTCTATTCTCTACCCTGTTCCTGTCTCTTAACTGAAGCGTGCGCTTCCAGCAACCCTCCCCCAGACCCTGCTCTCCCCTCTGTCATCCTGCCTCTCATCCCTGTCCCCCCTACTCTCCTGTGTGGCATAACACCCAGTTTAGAGTTTATATCATTCCTTCCCTAAGACAAATGCAATGAAAGTAAATGAAAGTAAAGTTGTAGCAGTA
Organism: Pseudocheirus occidentalis; assembly: GCA_028646575.1. Lineage (NCBI taxonomy): Eukaryota > Metazoa > Chordata > Mammalia > Diprotodontia > Pseudocheiridae > Pseudocheirus > Pseudocheirus occidentalis. The sequence goes on from JAQQSW010011123.1 coordinate 12,205, forward strand.
ATCCCTTCCCTCTTCTATATGGGATGATTAACCCCATTTTGTCTCTCCCTGTCTCCTCTCATTCTAGTCCTCTCCCACCTCAGAATTTCACCTTTTAAAGCATTATCCCTTCATATTTAATTGATCCTGTAACCTCTATGTACACATATACACACATGATATGTATTCATAAGCAAACATAAGCACACATATGTAAGCATACATGTTCATATGTATTCATATTCATATTCATCCTATATAAACATGTGTAGGTATACATATACATATGCACATACATATATATGTGTGTGTATATATACATATATGTATGTATATATGTATATATATGCACATTTGTATTCCCTTCTCCTATCCTCATACTAAAAAAAGTTTCATAAGTTACTATTATCGATTTTCCATATTGGCATGTAAGTAGTTCAACTTTGATAAATTCCTTATGATTTCTTTCCCATGTTTACCTTCTCATGCTTCTTTTGTCTGAGTGTCAAATTTTCTGTTCAGTTCTGTTTTTTTCAGCAATAATGCTTGAAAGTCCTTCACCTCACTGAATTACCATATTTTCCCCTGGAACATTATACTCACCTTTGCTGGGTAGGTGATTCTTGGTTTTAATCCCAGCTCCCTTGATCTC
>JAQQSW010011124.1:0-12834 GCA_028646575.1 Pseudocheirus occidentalis
GAAAACTGAGGCATAGAAAAGGGAAGGGACTTGTCCAAAGTCACACATGCTGGACTTTGACCCCCGCTCCTTGGACTCCAAGATGCATGCTCTTTCTACTTCATCACAACTAGCTCTCTATTGAAAACTGAGAAGATCTGCTTATGTCTCCTTCATGCTGAATAGTCAACCAAGGTCCTGAGACAAGTCAGGCACATGAGTCTTGCTTATGAGAAGGTTTAGCAGTTGGTGTGAAGGCTTTTAGCCCATGCAAGCTGCACAGCTTTCTCTGACGTTCTTCAGGGCCTTCAGTGACTAGTGCAGATACACAGGCAGTTCATCACCTGAAGGACCAAAGGTCATTCTAGCTTCCATCTTAACTCTAAGAGAATATCACAAATTTATTTTTAATGAGCAAGTTAATGATGGAGTAAAGAAGCTGATTTTCTTTCCTTTTGGCTTTCGATTGGTATCTCATTTTCAAATATAATAGTACAATAAAATACAGAATGCAAATTAAAATAAAGATGAGTGATCAACAAGCATTAAGTACCTTCCACAGGCCAAGCAATGAGCTAGGGAGATTCAATAAGAAATAATGGTCATTGAGTTTTTTAAAAGCAGGGAGGGGGATGGGATTGAAAACATCTCTTTTTACATATACTTTTGAAGACTCTCAAAACACTAGGTTAACATTACTTAATGAGCAACATTGCTACCTACGTATTAGTCAATCAAAAAACCTCAAAACATTATACGTAATCACTTCAACCCTGCATGCAATGACTCCCATGCAGCTCATCTGCTAAAACAGTAATAAACCTGTGTATTTTCTCATACACCCATAGAATCTGTAGAACTGAATGGAAATAATAGTGATTTGCCTGTTGCGAGCACGTTGGCTATTGAGCATAAATTCCAATCTTTGTTCGTTTTGAACCTTGTATTAAATAAGTACAAACGTGTCTTCATATTTCACAAAATAATAATTGGACATGGTTGCTGCTGGGTAATTTATTTTATTTTTCAAGGTTTATGAGAGAAATAAAAATGGAAAAATATTGCTTCTGAAATGTATGTGTTGATTGTAATGGCACGATCATGGCAGGGTAAAGTTGAAGCCCATCAGCTACTAAATAGATTAATGCCAGTTAAAGGAGCATCATTTAAGAGTCTGACATCTAGCAAGGCCATAAAATGTTTTCCGTTTCATATATGCCATCATCACATTGTGATATATTTTCAATAAATTATCAATCAAATTATTTTGGTGATGTGATTTAGTTGTCTAATCCAATTTGCATTTAAGTGCCTACTCAGTGGCAGGCATTAGGGTTCCAAAGAAGAGGAAGAAATAATCCCTATTCTCGAGGTGTATGTAGTCTACCAGAGAATTACAATGTTTTCATAAAAATATGTATGTGTTCATGCTTCTGTGCATGTATACATAAATATACATACATGCATGTGTATGTACGCATGTGCATATTTGTTTGTGTGTATATTATATATATTAGAGAGGGGGCAGAGATAGAAAATTTAACATAGATTATTCTTGAGTTCTCACCTGTAGATTTTAGTGAATGAATCAAGACTAGTAGTTGTATGCTAATAGTGACTGTAACATTTGTGTGGAGTTGTTAGGCAAAGCACTTAAACATGTTTCTCATATGATTATATACACGTATGTGAGTATACACATGTATACATGTGTTTATCTAAAGACATACGTGTATTGTCTATATAGGCATGTATGTATGTATGTATGTATGAAAAACAAAGAGGAAAGGGGGAGGAAAGATACAGTCAGAAAAAGAAAGACGGAGACAGAGAGAAGAGAAAGAAAAAGGAACGGGAGGGAGGGAGAGAGACAGAAAAAGAGAGAGAGAATGGGGGAATAAGAACAAAAGTTTGAGGGAGTTCAGAAAGGTTTTACATAGAGAATGATACCTGAGTTATGGTTTGATGAAGGGAAAGCAGGCCAATTTCTATAAAGGCAAAGGAGCTTTTGATAGTACTAAATAAACTGATTTCATAATGGAGCCAGCGATTGTTGGAATGGAAGTTATTCGATGAACTTTTGTTCTCCATCTAGGTATGATTTCAAGTTGTGTGAATTGTAACAACTCATCCATCCTTTTTTTTTAATCTATAGGTCTTACCTACTTCCTCCCATCAATCCTCCCTGGTGAGGGGTGGGAGCATAGAGCACCTCTCTAACATTCTTTAAGCTTCTTGTTTTTCATTCCTGCAGACTGGCAAGGCCAGTACAGCATGTGGAATGTCTAGCAGTTTTCTTCATTATGACTATGCAATTGCTGTTGATCCTTTGATGTCATCTCTGTGTTCTTCTCTACATTTTTATGGGTCCTTTGCTGTAGCTTGCTCACAGCCAACATACACATTTCTTTGCCTTTTGTGTGACTTCCAGCCTTAGTTCTTCAGAGACCATAGTAGTATAAGACCAAATAATACAACTTTATGAGACTAAAGATGTCAGCTAAATGGTCATTTTCATTCAGAGAGCTGCAATAATTAATCAGAAAGCTTTTACAAAGAGTTTACTATATTCTAGGTACTAAGTGCTGTATATACAGAGGAAGGTAGGTCAAAACAAGACCCTGTCCTCAAGAAGCTCCCATTCTTACTAGAGAACAACATGAATGTCTAGGCATATAAAATATGAACTAGATGAGAGTAAAGTGGGAGGAGAAGGCACTGGTGGCTGAAGAGATAGGAACGTCTCCCTACAGAAGGTGGGAAGAATGTAAACTCAGTCTTAAAGTAAACCAGGAAGGGTGAGAGGTAGAAGTGAAGAGGAAAACATTCCACACAAAGGAGATGATATTGAAAAGGCAGCAACTATATTGTGTGTGAGGAACAAAAAATAGGCTTGGGGAACCTAAAGGTTAATAAAAGCATGTATTTCTTCCCCAAAAGCAATCTAGGCCATGTCCTGCCTTCTACTTAATTTGAAGTTGAGCTCATTGTCTCTGTACATAGTATCAAAAAGTTAGGGACTGATTAATTAAGCATGTGAATTCTTCATCCATCTTAATGTACACTGCACCACAGGGATTATTCACTAATTTCAGTGTGTTTTCTGTGTGTAAGTGCAAGCAAGGTGAAATTTTTCTTGATTTTCTTTCTGTAGTTCAGTTTCTCAGGCTCATGCTAAATTATAAATACCTGAAGGATCTATCTCCTTTGAACCCTGGTAATTCACAGCTGTGATGAGTAATGTAGGTTGTGATGCCTTCTGGCTCTGAGTATATTAATTGAAAGCTATATATACTGGGAGGTTGGTATTTTATTTTGGGGCTCACTCATGGGAAGAATATGACTGTGATTTGGCTAGAAGGGTCTCTAGGTAGCTGTTATTAAGGAGTCTCTCAGCTTTAAGAACCCAGATGTTGGTGCTCCCTGGTTTAAGGATTCTGTGTCTATTACTTTGTCTATGTAGCTGGAATCATGTCTCTTGGATGTCTGTGCTAATTTTTCTGTTTCCCTGCTTTTATTTTCTCTACATTCAGGGTGCTGACCTTTTCCCTGAACTAGTGAATGACCTTTACCTTCTATACTTCTCTGCTTGTATTTTCTCCATGTTTCAGGTGCTGACCTTTCCTCTAAACTAGTGAATAGCTTATATATGTTTAATTCAAGGAAGATTGCTGACCCCTTTGAAGCTGTTTTTCATTTAGAAAAGTAGATCAAAGAACTTGTGCTGGCAGGCCATCCTGCATGTGCTATGGTGTTTGACAACACACTGTGTCAAATAAGCTAAATATTAGAGCTAAAATAATGACAACCCTGAGAAGTTTTCACATAGAAATACTAGGAATTTTTATTGCAAAGCAAAACCTAGAAATACAATTTTCTAAGGCAGCATAATATAGTGATGCTTTCAATGATTAAAAATAGAGGATTCTACAAAAAGAATATTAAGGTGACTGAAATCAGTTCATTTTAATTAACTTTTGTTTATTTTTAGTTTACATGATTCATTTCCATGAGACTTTGAGTTAAAATTTCTCCCTATCTTTCCCCTACCCACCACGCCAAAACAGTGATCAGACTATATATCCCCTCCCCCAATCTGTTCTCTCCTATGTCCTCTCCCATCACCCCTCTGACTTCCCAGTAGGGCAAGATGGATCTCCCTAGTCCAGTGCCTGTATATCTTAATTCCCAGTTGCATGTAATTACTATTACTAATAATTTTATATACATATTTTTTACATTTGATTATAGAACTTTAAATTCTAGATTCTTTCCCTTCCTTCCTTCATCACCTACTCCCATTGGAAAGAAGCAATTCAATATAGTCCATACATGTGCAGTTATGTATAACAACTCCACAATGGACATACTGTGAAAGACTGACGATATTTCTCTCCTTCCTATCCCCTCCCCTTGTTCTATTCTCTGCTTTGTCCCTGTCCCATTACAGAAGTGTGTGATTCTAACAACCCTCCCCCTACCAACTTGCCTTCCCCTCCATCATCCCCCCTTTCATCCCCATCCACCCTACTCTCCTGTAGGGCAAGATACCCAATTTAGAGAGTATGTCATTTCTTCCCTAAGCCAAATTCAATGAGAGTGACGCTCACCCACTCCCTTTTCCCTTCCTGTTCTTCCCCTCCATTGTAAAAGCTATCCCTTTCCTTTTCTATATGAGATGATTAACTCCATTCTGTCTCCCCCTGTCTCCTCTCATTCTATTTCTCTCCCACACCTCAATTTCACCTTGTAAAATACCATCCCTTCCTATTCAATTGATTCTGTTCCCTCTTTTTATGTACACATATATACATACACTGTCATATGTATTCATATGTATATATATCCTCTAACATAGACATACATGTATTTATACATATATATGTGTGTGTATGTGTGTATATATATATATATTCCCTTTATCTATTCTCATGCTGAGAAAAGTTTCATAACTTACAATTATCATTTTTCCATGGTGGCATGTAAATATTTCAACTTTGATAATATCTTTATGATTTCTTTTCCATGTTTACCTGCTCATGCTTCTTGGATTTGAATGTCAAATTTATATTTAGTTCTGTTTTTTTCAGCAAGAATGCTTGGAAGTCCTCCACCTCATTGAATGACCATATATTCCCCTGAAACCTTATACTTAATTATTTTGGGTAGGTGATTCTTTGTTTTAATCCTAGCTTCTTTGATCTCCAGAATATCATATTCCAGGCCTTTCAGTCCCTTAATGTAGAAGCTGCTAGATTCTATGGTATCTTGATTGTGTTTCCACAATATTCAAATTGTTTCTTCTTGGTAGCTTGTAATATTTTCTCCTTGATCTGGGAACTCCAGAAACTGGCTATAACATTCCTGTTGTAGGCCAAGACTTTTAGGGTCCTTGGCCACATTAGCTCCCCAATTCCAGAAAGGTCATTAGGCTGAAATGCAAGGAGAGTATAATCTTGTTGGGTGGAGGCTCTCATTGGTTTCATGAATATCTAAAGAAAGTACTGAGTTAATTCATGAATATCTAAAGAAAGTAGTGAGTTAATTTGCAAGTCTTGATTGTAACTCCCTGTTTGTGCCTCTGGACATGGTCCCAGGATAAAGAACTTAAGGAGTGATTGGCTTTGGGTTGGGGTAGAGAAAGATGGAGACCAAGGGTTGTTCCTTGCATTCTGCTAATGGTATATAAACCTTGTGTCTTCCATATCTTTGGCTCTGTATAAAATAGGTCTGCAATAAACAGACTATGGAATACAACCCTGTCTCTCTCCCTCTTTCTTATTCAGCTAGAAGTTCTCTTTCTCTGTCCCTTTATTTCACTCAGCTAGTAGCTAGGCCCAGACTTGCTAGCCAGGGCAATTCCTAGGATTTTCATTTATGGAATCTTTTTCAAGAGGTGATCGGTAAATTCTTTCCAGTTCTATTTTGCCCTCTGGTTCTAAAATATCAAGGCAATTTTCCTTTAGAATTTCTTGAAGGATGCTTTCTAGGTTGTTTTTCTGATCATGGCTTTCAGGTAGTTCGAAAATTTTTAAATTGTCTCTCCCAGATCTATTTTCCAGGTCAGTGAGTTTTTCCATGAGATATTTCACATTGTCTTCTATTTTTTTTCATTTGTTTGAATCTGTTTAATAGTATCTTGATTTATCATAAAGTCATTTGATTCCATTTGCTCCACTCTAATTCTTAAGAAATTTTTCTCTTCAGTGAGCTTTTTGAGATTCTTTTTTCCATATGGCAAATTTGAATTTTTAAGGCATTCTTCTCCTCATTGGCTTTTTTGGCCTCTTTTACCATTTGAGTTAATCTAATTTTTAAGGTGTTATTTTCTTCAATCAGGTTTTTGAATCTCTTTTCATGGTTTTCTTGCATCATTCTCATTTCTCTTCCCAATTTTTCCTCCACTTCTCTTATTTTGTTTTCAAATCCTTCTTAAGCTCCTCTATAGATTTTAACCAGTTTACATTTTTTCTTGGAAGCTTTTGGTGTGGGAGTTCTGACTGTGTTGTCTTTCTCCCATTGCATGCTTTGATCCTTTTTGTCCCCAAAAAAGGAATCTAAAGTTGGATTGCTGAGCTTGGTTTGCTTCCTTTGCCTCCTTATGTTGCCAGTCAATAAATTTGATTTTTGAGCCACAGTATATCTCTGCTTCCTGAGGGCAGAGCTTTGTCCCAAATTGCTGGGGTTTTGCAGCTGCTGGGACTACTAGGAGACCGCTGCAATCCCCACCAGCTTTGGCTCACTGGTCACATACCACAGGACCACCACCCAAAACCACAATCTCAATCCAGAGAGATTAATGCAAGATCCCTTAGCGTCTGAGTATCACTTCACCACCCTGCAATTTGCAGGCCAAGAGCTCTGAAGCAGCCACATGGAGGCAGCTGCAGGGCTGCTGCTTCAGCTGCTTTCTTGCCCTAGGCGCTTGTGACTGGACTGCTTCTCTCCCCCAAATTTAGCCACTTTCCACTGATCTTTCACTTTATCTTTGGTTCTTATGGGTTCATAATTCTTAAAACTGCCACAGCTGCTGGTGATCCACTCTTCCGAATACTCCAGCTGCAGCTCATCCTAGCCGTCCTGGGGCCAAGCCGTGGTTTCAGGCCTAGCTGGTTTTGGCTCCCAGCACTCTGTGATGAGCCCTTCCCAACTACCCACTGTGATGCCCCAGTTGGAGATATGGTTTTCTGTAATTTTGTGGGTTTTAGATCTCTAAAATTTGTTCAGAATAATATTTTATAGGTATTTGAGGTGGTTCAAATCAGAGCATTTTTAGAGAAAGGAATTATCTCAGAGATCATGTAATGCAACATTGACTTTTGTTCTTGGTGTTTTTTTATTTTTGTATCACCTATTTTCAACATTGTACCCTTCGTCTTCCTCATTCTCCATTAAACAGGACCATCATTTATAACATGATATTTTTAAGAAAGGGGAAAACAGATTGAGGAGCCAACATGGTGGAGTACAGGCCAGCATCCAACTAAATTCTCTCCTTTGGCTTCTAACAACTTTAAAAAAATTCCTCAAAACAAATTTTGGAATGCAACAGATAACAAAATAGTAGAGGGAGATATTTCTCCAGACTGAGATGACAGGCAGTCCACAGGAGAGGTTTATAACATGCAGATAGACTCATTAGCACCAGCAACGGGACTTAGAAGTGATTATAAGAGCAGCCAGAGCAAGAGCCGCAGCTCCACGATCTCTCAGCCAGTGATGATAAAGGGATCGGACAACTGATCAGAAAGATGTTTCAGGGAACATTGTGCTGGCACTGGGTGCATTTGGTGCTGATTTGCAACTCTATTGCCTATGTGCTGTTCTGGGTCACAGTTTCAGGGCAGAGAGGAACGCGTATAGTCAGGCACAAGGGATCGGGGCCCATGCTCTCAGTTTCAGAGCTAAGAAAAGCACTAGTATTTTTGAATGCATGACAGCAGGTCCCCTTCCTGGGTAAAGATGAAACCACAGACCATGATAGCGGGGGCCAAACTTCTCTCAGAATAACACCACTTTATAAGTACTGAAAACATGCAAACTTCCAGAACTAGCTTTGAAAATGAAAGCATGAAAAAATCTCAACCTTGGCACAGTATCTCCCCATCCCAGGAGAGCAGAGCACTTTAACATAAAATTCAAATGGAACAAATAGGCTAGGAAAATGAGAAATCAACAACAAAGAGAATTTGTCTGTAAAAGGTTACTACACTGGCACAGAAGATGAAGACATAAAATTTAAAAAAGGAAAACAGTGTGAGAACAGCTATAAGCAAAGCCTCAAAGAAAATTGCTAATGGGAACGAAGATCAGCAAGAATTTCTGGAAGCCTTAAAGAATCACAGAAGAGTGGTACCAGAAAATTTGAGAAAGAAATGAGATTGATGGGGAAAAAATCAAAAGAGAGTTAACATCTTTGTAATAGAGGTACTAGGTGTCACAGCAGACAGAGAACCTGGTCTGAAGAAAAAAAAGAAAGACCCATCTTCCTGAGTTCAAATCTGGCCTCAATTGTGTGACCCTAGGCAAGTCAATTAACTCTGTTAACCTAGTTCCCTATCTGTAAAATGAGCCAGAGAAGGAAATGACAAGCCACTCCAGTATCTTTGCCAAGAAAACCCCAAATTAGGTTATGAAGAGTGAGACATGACCAAAATGACTGAGCAAAGAACTACTTTAAAAACAGAATTGGCCAAATGGGGGGGGGTGGGAGGACGACAAAATCTCAATGAAGAAAATAATTACTTAAAAAAATTAGAATTAGACAAGTGAAAGCTAATGATTTTATGAGATTTGAAGAAACAATAGAACAAAGTCAAAAGAATAAGAAAAATAGAAGAACATGTGAAATATCACATTGGAGAAAATAAAACTTACCTAGAAAATAGATTGAGGAGAAATAAATTAATAATTATTAGACTATCTGAAAGTCATGATCCTATCATATCGCATTACAAGAAATTAGAAAGGGAAATTGCCCTGATATCTTAGATTCAGAGGGCAAAATAGAAAGTGAAAGAATCCCCTGAGCTCTTCCTGAAAGGTATTCCAAAATCAAAACTCCCATGAAAATTACAATCAAATTTTAGAACTCTCAGGTCAAGAAGAAAATATTGCAAGAAGACAGAAAGAACCATTCAAATATAATGCAGCCCTGGTCATATAAAATGTTTATAATTTTTGCATATGTTTATATGTTCTACCCCTACCTATATGATATATAAATATACCAGTCATTGACAAGTGTTTGATAGTATATGCAATTTTCCACAGCAACCTCCTCCCCTCCCCACACACACACACATAAGCATCATGTCTGTAGTCATCAGGTTGATGATTTTTAGTTTTTGACAAACCAGGAGAAGTCAGTGACTTCCTCAGGATCATACATCTGATACATCTAGCTGTATTAGAGTTGGGACAAAAACTAGTGTATTTAACAGATCCTGAATCCAAAGTGGAAATTTAATCCTAGGTTTAGGGATCTTAGATTTACTACATGAAAACCATTAAAATCAATTAGTCAGACACAATCATTATCCAGATGAAGAAATTGGAGGTTAGAAAGATTATCTATCTTGATCAAGGGCATATAGGTTGTAAGAGGCAAAACAGGAATTTGAACTCAGTCCTTTTGGTTCTAAATCCAGAATTCTTCCAATGTGCCATGATATCTTTCCTTTATATCCTATGTGTGCATTTTTCCTTTTAGTCAATTTTAGGTATATATCATGAGGGAATTCACAAGAAGTTAGACAATTTTAATGGGGTTATGCTTTGTGAACTCACGAGAAGGACAAAAGTTTTGAGTTGCCCATCCTCTCCTTTTGTGCTGTTTCCCCTGACCCTGAACCCTTATTAAGCAGCTGATTGCATTACCACCGAGACCAGCACACAATGCTAACCCAAGCAGAATTGTATTTTCTCTTTTCTCATCTCTAGTATTTCCTGGAGACAAGGAGGATAATTGAGTGCACTCCTTTCAAAAGGCTCCCATGCTGGGTTAGAGGAGGCACAACAGATGATAGTACAGACATATCAACAAAGGAACAGAATAGCTAGTGTCAATAAAAATGTGAAACCAAGATGTTGGATGAATGTATTACACTGCAGACAAGCAAAGGATTTCTAAGAGCAGAGTGGTATTAGGAAGTAAAGTAGGTGTTCTCTCCTGAGTTCTACCCCTACCTAACAAGGAGGCATTGGTCAAGCGACTTGACCTTTAGTGTCTTGTTTCTAACTCACGCCTAAAATAATGAGACAGTCCAAGTAGATGCTAAAGGTAGCAACCAGCTGTAAATCCCCATGATTCTGTAGATTGATCATTGTTTCATGGGGAATAGATATTTGATACAGGCAGAGATCATGACCAAACAAGGGATTAAGAGGATCACAGGAGATAAAAGATATAATCTATATTACGTCCTGTGGAAAAGTTTTTGCACAAATAAAACCAATCCAGCTATTATTAAAAGGTAAAAAGTTAACTGGGCCAAACTTACTAGCAAATTTATATGATAATAGTCTTGTTTCATTTTTATAAAGTTTTGTTTTAAAATTATAAACATTTACAGATTACGTCCACTTCATAAGAAGTCTCATAAGAAATTAAAACAGTTAAATAAAACTTATGGTGATCTAATCTGATAGCAATATAACATTTCATATTTGGGACATGTGTTCCCACCTCTTTTTCTTAAATTGTGTTCCTTTTTATCTTTTATATTAATACACATTTATGGAATAAAATAAACATTTCCGTAACCTAATATAATAAAAATTGTACATGAAACTGTGATCTACTGTGCACAACTTACTATTCCTTTCAAATGTACAACAGAATTGTCATGTAAATTACGTCTCTTCTTTTTTGCTTTTTGGGGGGCAATTAGGGTAAAGTGACGCCTAAGGTCACACTGCTATGTTTTGTGTTAAATGTCTGAGGCCTGATTTGGATTCAGTTCCTCCTTACTCCAGGGCTGGTGCTGTGCTCTATTCACTGCACCACCTAGCCATCCCTTTCTTCTTTTATTCTGCCTTCCTAGAGATGGCTGCCATTAGATACAACTAGGTAAATAAAATTATTCTATATATTCTATATATTATTCTATATATATATCCTCTTTTCCCCCAATTCTTTCTCTGGATGAACATAGCCTATTCCATCATATTTCCTTTATGGTTAATTTAGTTGCTTTCCTTTTCCTCTTCTTTATTTTTAAAATTAATAGAAATCTATTTTCCTCCTCCTTTCCATTTATCAACCCTCTAGAAAAAAAAATGAATTTCTTATGACAAATAGACAAATCCAAGCTATATGTGAGGATTATGTATGGGTACACATATAGAGAAATGTGTCTGTGTATATGTGTGTGTGGTGTATGTGCGTATATAAATGCATATATACATGTATAGATACATTGCCTCATTCTGTCCCTCAAGCCATTACCCCTCCAAGATACATAAGGAATCAATTCACATTTATCTAGATAACAGTAATTCCCTGACTGATAAATAAACGAAAGATATGAAGAGAAAATTCTCAAAGAAATCTAAGCTATCCAACAGATTGAGGGAAAAAGGTCCAAATCATAATCAGTGCCATGAAAATTAGAATAACCCTGAAGTTCTACCGCATACTCATCAATTTAGGAAGCATGAAAAGAATACAATTTATGTACTAATAGTAGCAAATACAAAATCATTATGGTGTACAGGATTTAGTTCTGGCCTTGGATTATGGAAGATGAGTTCAAGTCCTGCCAATGCCTCTGATGAGTGAGCAAGGGAGACATTTAACCTCTTATGCCACAGGTAATTCCCTAGATCTTTTCTAATGCTGGTCCCTTTCAGTCCAAGGCAGTATTCTCTATCCTGGCAATACATGGAATGTGTGTTAATGCATCTCAGCTAAGGATACCTGTGAAAGTTGGAGGAGATAAGGGAATTTGAGAGGCAACATAGTAAATGACTTTTGTTTAGACCTGGTTTATCCTTCCAGTTTTCTCTTACTATATTCCATTCCAACTGATACTTAGTGAATACTTAATAAAAGTTTGTTGATTGACTGACTCATTGATAAAGAGCTTCAGAGAAGGTGTAATGAGGTATCTAAGTAATATCAGTATTAAAGTTTGGATAATGAGTTTCTATAAAATTCTTCTCATAAACATATATCCATTTATATATACATAGATACACAGAGTATGCAGTCTAAAGATTTGGTCTCATCACTGTAGGGACCTATTTGCCAAGAAAACTCCTACTAATGATACAGACTAGTAATTTCTCGGTAACTCATCCTTAGACAGTTCTCTGGGAGCTTAGGGGTTAAAGTGACTGTTAGCCACACAATTATTGAGTTTTAGAGAGATTTGCCTTCTATGTATGTTCTCTCTCTCTCTCCCTCTCTCTGCCTCTCTCCCTCTCCCTCTTTCTCTTTCTCTCTTTCTACATATTTATTTATGTGTTTGATGTATGTATAAGTAGATATAATTATAGATATGGCTGAATATAGTGATTATTTTTCAAGATGAATTCTGACTCGATCTTTACAGTTTTTTTAATATCAGATATGCAAGATGTATTTATTTTTTCCCTATTTTATTTATTTATTTAAATTTTAAAATGTATTTTCTTGTTTACATCATTCATTTCCACAAGATTTTGAGTTACAAATTTTCTCCCCTTCTTTCCTCTACCCCCAACCCCAAAAACAGTGATCCTACTGTAAAGCCTTTTCCCTGATCTGTTCTTTTTTATGTCCTCCTCAAACACCCCTCTAACTTTCTGGTGGGGCAGGGAGGGTCTCCCTACCCCAGTCCCTGTATGTCTTAATTCCCAGTTGCATATACT
>JAQQSW010011125.1:0-12834 GCA_028646575.1 Pseudocheirus occidentalis
CACAGCTGCCGGAGCTATTAGTGGGATGCTGCAGCCGGCCCCCCCCCCCAGCTTTGGCTCACTGAAAGCGCATCCCAGGACCACCACTCAAGACCATGATCCAGATCCAGGCCGCTCAACGCAAGAGCCCTTGGCCCTGATCGATCGCCTCAGCCCCTCTGCTATCTGCAGGCCGAAGGCTCTGAAGCAGCCCAGTGGAGGCCGCTGCTCCTCCATTCCTGCTGCTATAGCCGCCTCCCACTGCTTCCTTGCCCTGGGAGCAGTTTGGCCAGACCCACTCTTCTCCTCCCGAGTTAGCAAAATCCAATGACCTTTCTCTTAGCCTTTTTTCCTTCTGGCCTGATAAATGTGGTAACTGTGCCTCCAGTGCAGCTGATCTGCTCTCCTATAGACAGGCTCCCTACCCGATGCCCCAGGGCCTGGTATGGCCGGGGTTTCGGCAGCCGGTCCCAGACTGCTGCGAAGAGCCCCACCTGCTGAGCTGCCTGTAGCAACAGATGTGCTTTCTGTCTTTTGGAGAGTTTTGGAGCTTGAAAACCTGTTTAGAGTCCCATTTTATGAGTTTTTAAGAGTGTTTGTGTGGGAGCTGCGGTGCTCTGCTGCTTCTATGCCGCCATCTTGGCTTTGCCCCCTGGATAATATCTTTCTAAATTATTTCAACTTTCATCTCAATGACTATTTCAAGTAAATTTACAATAATATGTAATCACTTCGTTACTTAGGGTAAAGCAGTCGTGTTTTACTTTACAATATTTTTTAAATCAGACTTGTGATGATGAACTCCCTCTACCAATGCTCCTAACATGCAACTGAAAGTCTTAAAGAATTGCCTGGAACACTTAAGAGATTACATGATTTCCCGAGGATCACACAACCAGTATATGTCACACAACCAGAAGTGAGACTTGAATGCAGGTTTTCCTGACTGTGGAGGCAACTCTCTATGTACCAAGCCCTGTTGTACCTCAATAATATTAATACATGTCTTTAAATAATTAAAGCTCAAATTATCCATTTTATATGTAATATCACAGCTGATCTTAACTGTTAACACAGAAAATAAACTTGCAGTGATAGCGTATTTTTGCTTCAGGCTTACCAAGAAGATGTGATACTGACACAACCGCTTGTAGAGCCAGAAGTGGAAGTGATGTCCTGTGCTGGTGGTTGGATACTTAGGGTCCCATCCTCTCGAATATAAAGACCAGCACTAGAAGGATTTGCAAAGGTAGAAATAAATGGACCAAGAGACTGAAAAGCAGCCTGACGTACCTGTAACAAGACAAATGAGAAAATGAAATATGACCTCCTTGTCGCAAGCTGGACACCCTTACTTAAGGCTCCTATCAGATTCATTCAACTCAATTTGACATTTTTTTTTACAGGGATAGGGCAAGTGGTCCCTAAATCATCAAATATGAAATAAGTAGTCCAATCCTTATTCTTTTTGGTACAAGAAAAAAAGAGCACAATTTTATACCTTGATTCCTGATTCCTTCCTCTCTCAAGATTTCTAACACAACAGCTATCAGTAAACTTTTGTTATAACAAAATCATGTTAGTTCCTAATTAATATTTTCATTTCCTTCTGAAATTTATTTCTGTAGTATCTAAGAGCTAGAAAGGATGTTAAAGGTCACTTCGTCTAAACATCACATTTTACAAGATGAGTAAATTGGGATCAGGGAAATGAAATGTTTTGTCCTCAAATCACTTAATGGATGGCAGAGTCAAGACTAGAACTAAAGGTCGCCAGATCTAGACCATTAGAATATTTTGGAGACATATAAAGGGAAAGACACAAATACATACACACACACACACACACACACACAACACACATGGCATACATATAGATATAAAGAGGGAGGGAGTGTTTATGTATCTGCCTATGAATGCATGGTTATCTGTGAATAGAAACCATTTAGCTTTCAGTCATTTATGGCCTAAAAAATATCCTAAATTCTTTTAATGGTAAAGGAATACACTAAAAACACTTAGCATACCATCATTCAAGGGGATAAGACTAAGAGATAATCTGTTGTTTCTATTTGCTTTCAAAATAATAAGCAACAATAACAAATCCTCACCAAGGACATGTGTATGTCATATTAGCAATGAGATAAACTGGAAAAACTAGAAGGAGGAAAAGCTTGCTCTTCACTACGCTGAGTATGAAATTTGGTTACAAGTTTTCAAAAGGTAGCAAAGTATTCCTTCTACCACATTCAGAAGGCTAACTTTAAATCAAGAAGAAAGCAAGCCAACAGTAAGAGTGCCATCACCATTAAAGTAGCATCTTTTTTTTTTGGTGTGTGACAGATTTTGCTGAAAGAAGGTGAATGGTTCAATTTCCCAAAATACAAAAGCCATAGCCATGAATTTGGAAGCCAAATTGAAGACCTATACCTTCTGGTTAGTTTTTGTCATGGAAGACGTAAGTCAAATATTTAGTTAACGGTTTAACCATGTTAATCTTTACTTCCTTCAACTTACCCATCTACAAGGGTCACTGATAAGACTGATAAAGAGAGGAGACAGTTTGGTCCTTCGAACTTCAGATGAAGTGGTGTAGGACACAGCCATAAAGCATTCAGCACAAGCTTTTCTCATTCCCCAAACACTATCAGAGCAGAGTTCAAAAAACTTTGGGATCTGCCAGAACAAATGGAACAGAAATATTCAAACTTACCTTACTGCAAGAGACTGCTTGTATTTAAAAAATTCACAGCAAAGAAAATATAATTTAAAACAATTTTGAATAAATACTCATTACTAATTTCAGTCATGATTTATCTAAGCTTATCAGAAAAAAAACACTTTAAAAATATCTACAATGATTATTTGTTGAGCAGCTTTTTTTTCCAGCCTCCTAACTATTATACTGAAATAAATTTAATCATGGAAAGGATACTCACTTATGGAAGGATTCATATAGTATCCATTGCTATACTTCATTCAATTATGTTGGATACAAAGATAACTTTCATATACTGTATTCAAAGTCAGGGCTGCAAGGTTATTCCCTGACGTTAAAACAAAACAAAACAAAAAAAAGCTTCTCGAGATAAAAATAAAAGAAAAAAATTACCATTAATGTGAAATGTGAAGGATTTTATTCACTCAATGTTAAATTCTACTAGATGGTGTTTCTTTTATTTTTACTCAATCAGGTACCAAGCATTTATTAAGCACCTATTATATTAGGCCCTGTTCTAAGTGCTGAGGATACAATTATCAAGGTAAGACTTGCCACCAAGATGCACATATTCTACTTATCAGTAACAAAATGCTTTGAAAATATTAATTTTTTAAACTGATAAATGTTAATTTAGGACTTAAAGTTAAATGTTCATTCCATATTAAATGCAACATAAACATAAAATTTATTTTAAATTAGAAATTATTTTTATTTAAATGTCACATACCAAAAATTTCTCAGTAGCTTCTTGTCCAACAGCATTACAGACATCCCCAAAATTTGTAGCACAGACCTGATGTAAGGAAAAAGTATTATTACCTGTTACTTTTAGTTAGCTGAAATGTACTTTCTTTGGTTCTTGAAAGAAAAAACTGCAAACAAGCAAGCAGGAACCATAAATAAGAGTATATTTTTTGTCAGTTAGCTAACAAAAACTTGAGTATCCACAAGTACACAGTAGGTGCACCTAATTTAAAATTACCTCCACCAAAAAAAAAAAAAGCACACCAAAGAATAATAAGACTTGTAAAAATATAATCTTTTTTTTATATCAGTCTCACATGCATAAATGCACATTGCCATCAATAATGACAAAATACAGCCCTTATATTCCCTAAACATGGCAAATCCAGTGGCCCTAATGATTAAGCAGGGAGGTGGATTTGAAGTCAAGATCCAGAGAAGAGAAACAGTTTTCATGAAGGGCAGGAGTCTATGGCATAAGAACACAGAAATAGAGTAGATATCTCCAGGTATCTAGAAACAGAGTATGATTAGGTTGCTCCTGTCCATCATTAGATTCAATGAATGCAATAATACCTAATTCAAACCCCTTTTCACCAACTGCTTTCAGTTTGCCCTCAAATAATGATCTCATCTATGCACATAAAATGGTATCTTCCTATTTCTATTAATCTACAACAAAAAATAATAAAACACAGTTTATGCATTCTATTAAAGGATAAATCTGTTTTTAAACTACGTCACTGCTATCTAGTCAAGAAATTGAAGAATAACTTAATTTTAAATCTAACACGTATTATGTTTGAAACAAGATGTTCCAACCTTCCGAACTTGGAAGAGCTTCCCATCACCACACAATTCACAAAATCGAGGAAGTAGCAGGCGTTCAACTGTGTTTTTGCTTAGCATTGAAGCCATTTTGCAGATTATCTATAAGATGTAATAAGATAAAAAAAAAAAAAATCACTGGAAAAACCAATGCATACCTACTATAAACACTACAAATACTATAGTAAAATTATAAAATCAAATTACAACTAAAGACCTTCCCAACCTGCTTTTTAATCATAACATTTTTAGAGCTAGAAGGAATGTTTTCTTAGAGATCGTATAGGCTAAACCACTTGCTTTTTTATTTTTTAATTTTTTTTATTTTTTGGAGGGCAGATGGGGTTAAGTGACTTGCCCAAGGTCACACAGCTAGTTTTTGTGTGTGTGTGTGTGTGTGTGTGTGTGTGTATGTGTGTGTGTGAAGTGTCTGAGGCCGGATTTGAACTCAGGTACTCCTGACTCCAGGGCCGGTGCTCTATTCACTGTGCCACCTAGCCGCCCCGAAACCACTTACTTTATAGATAAGGATACCAAGGCCCAGAAAGGTCAGGTGTCATACAAGTAGTTATGTGGCAAAACAGGGATTTAAACCTATGTCTTCTGACTCCAGACCCAATGCTTTATTTTAACATTCCAAATGTTATATATGATGTCTGAACAATGTAAAAAAAGGGCCTAACTTGTAACTTTTTTAGTTTCATACCCCATCTTTAAACATTGGTGTTTTTAAACAATTAAATGTTTACACCTTATGACAGGAAAAACACTCAGATGAAAATAAAGAAAATGAATAATGTCTACAGATAAGAGGAATGAGTACAGCCCTCATCTTTTTAAAATTGAGAGAATACACATTTTTTTGTCCTGAAGTTTTCTTGTCTAGAGCCAGCTTATAATACAGTAGATAAGAGCACCAGATTTAGAGTAAGATTACCACTTCTTTTACTTCTTGTATGACACTGAACTGTTCACTTAACTTCTCTCTGTTTTAGATCCCTGAGGGAGTTGAATTAGATAATATTTATAGTTCCTTTTAGCTCTAAATCCTATGATCTTCTGGCTAAAGATGCCTCAAGAAAAATATTAAGGTGCCATATACTCAAAGTATTATTTAAAAATCACAAGTCTTCTTTATCTGTAAAGAAAAAATAAATGAAAGGGCAGCTGGGTGACACAGTGAACAGAGCACCAGCACTCACCAGCCCTGAGTCCAAATCCGGCCTCACATACTAGCTGTGTGACCTTGGGTAAGTCACTTAACCCCAACTGCCCTGCCTTCCACCCTCCAAAAGGCAAAAAAAAAAAAAAAAAAAAAAAAAAGACTAAAAAACAATCATATTCATCCCTCCCCTTCAACCACATTCACTCAAACTTATTCCACTATAGCTCAAAGATTCTCAAAACTAAAAGCATTATAAATCTAGTACCTTTGTCCCAAGAAATACTTTAGGACTCTGGGGATTATTTTTATGCTATGACTTTTCACATATTTCATCAGAGCTACCTATTATGCTCTATAATGTATAACCACAAAAATTAATTTAAAAAAGTTTAAGCAAAAATGTTTTAAAATCAAGAAGACAATATGAAAATCTGTTGAGAAAAAAACCTAATTATAATTTCAGAAAGCAGATAACTTTTCTGCTTGCAAGAACAATTATACTTTATCTATATAAAACTGTTTATTACCCAATTTATAGGAAAATATGGCATAAATAAAAATATTAATGATTGGCAAGAAAATGCTATATCTGTGTATAAAATTTAAGTGTGTATCACACTTAAGAGTTTAATTGAAAGTTAAAATCAGTTTGATACTAAACTGATACATAAATTATTGGTAAAAATAATTGACCAATTATTGCTTCACACTTACATGACAAATCTGAAACCACCTCCCCACAATTTTTTATTTTCATCAATGATTTATGTACCAAAGTTGCTAACCTCAGTATAAAACTTATTTTTAATTTAAAACAAGAATGGAAAAATAAATAAATCGGCTTTCTATGGAGGTACTCCAATGTTTTCCAAATTGGGTGGAATATATTTAAAGAAAAGACCCAGAGAAAAGAGAGGAAAAGAAAATAAACATGGCAATGCTAACGTGGATAAAGCAGCTGTTTATTCTCTGAATAACGACTATGCAAGGTGAACAAGCTACTCTAATCATTCAAGCATAAACAATACCAATTTGGGGGGGCGGGGAGGGAGGGTTCTATATACACTTTAGATTAAGTCATAACAGTGAACCCATGAGATATCATACTAAGAAACAAACAAAAAGGCATATGGCTGACAAACATTTAGGTGCATACTACTTTTGCCAGGTACTATACTGGGGATGAAGAGATGAATCTAACACAGATCCTTCTTTTGAGATAGATAGATACATAGAACATTTATTAACCACTACTATATGCCAGAAACTTACTTTGCTAAGCTCTGCAAATACAAATACAAGCAAGCAAAACAATTGCTGTTCTCAATGAGTTTATGTTTTAATGTGGAAGGACAATATATAAAGGGAAGGTAGGAGGAGGAGGAAGAAAGTTCTTACATAGTAGCAGAGTCCAAGTTTCTTGTGGGAATAAGACAAACTGGAAGAGTTTGTGGTATGTTGACAAACAGACGTACTTGATGTAAGGGAGAAGGAGATAAATACAGAGAAGTCTAAATAAACAGAAATTGAGTAATTTGAAGAGACTTATTACATCTGTTTACTTGTACTATTATTTTTGCTAGAAAGAAGTATCAGGGATAGGGATAGTTGGAAAGAATTCTCAAATTACCTAGGAGACCTCAAGTTAAAATGGCAAAGAAGCTGAGCTCTCCATCTCCCAAAGAAACTCTTCATTCCCAATTATCTGAAAACTGTCCCAGTCAATGTTAATGAATTTTGGGGGGTGTGGGTAGGAGTGGGGTCAGAAGTTCTCCATACAGTCCAGGAATGTACAAGAAGACATGTGAAAGACAAAAGAGGCTGGTTGAACCAGAGAAGCCAATGCCAGCTCAGGTAAATGGGGAAGCAGAGAATGAAATCAACTTAGTCTATCAATCAATAAATCAATCAGTACTTATTAAGCTCCTATCATGTGCCAGGGCCTAAGGGTTCAAATGCAAAGAATGAAATAATCCTTACTTCTAATCAACCTAAGTTCTGAAGAAGAGAAATAAATATATACATGCACACATACACATATATATTATGTACATACAAACTAGATAAATACAAGGTAATCTGGGTTCACACAGAACCTGAGTGTGGATTCCTTTCATTTCATTGGTTTTAAGAAAAAAAAGACAGACAGCTATGTGGCCCAGTGAATAGAGCACCAGCCCTGGAGTCAGGAGGACCTGAGTTCAAATCCAACCTCAGACACTTAACACTTACTAGCCATGTGACCTTGGGCAAGTCACTTAACCCCAACTGTCCTGCCTCCCTCCCTCCAAAAAGCAAAAAAAAGAAAAAAAGAAAAAAGAAAAATGGGGAAGGAATCTATTAGGAAAAAAATCCAGAAGAGGGAAAGAATGTATTATTTTGCATATATGGTGAGTACAAGATGAGTATACAAACAAGAAGAAAGCAATGGGAAGAGGGAGAATATCATGATCTCATTTTTACCTGAACCAGATAAAGAAGGCTAAAAGACACACACATTCACACACATAGAGTTTAGTATAGATACATTAAATACAAGAGGGAAACAGGTGAGGAAGGGAAAGAGACAGGGTAGTATAAAAGGCAGAATAGAGTGAAGGAAGGAATAATATACAAAGCAAAACACATCAGCTTCAGAGATATTATCATAAAGTGGAGATTAAAAATTTTAAGGGTAAGAAACAGATTGTAGTCTGGGTTTAGTGAAGAAAGAAGGGGCAGAGTACTGAGAACAGATCACTTCTATGATGGATTATTAGAGTTAATCAGATTCCTTCTTCCCTCTACCTCTTTTCTTTATAAAAATGGATTATAGAGGAAAAAAGAAAAAGTATAAGAGGATATTTTGAAGGGAAATAAACAATTAACAATCACAATTGTGAACATTAATGGACTTGAACTCACCCACAAAAGGGAAAAGGACGGCAGAACAGATTAAAAACCAGGATCCAACAATATGTTATTTATAAGAAACATACTTCAAACATATAGATTCACACAGAGCTAAAATGACAAGAAAGGAATACGAATTTATACAGTATCTACTATTTGTAAGGCTCTATGCTAAGCATTTTACAAATATTATTTTATTTGATTCTCACAACCACTCTGTAAATTTCCATTATTTTTCTAGTTTTACAGTTCAGTAAACTGAAGCAAACAGAGGTTAAGTGACTTGCCTAGGGTCACAAAGCAGACTTCAAATCTGAGGTTACATTTGAATGAAGGTCTTCTTGATTCCAAGTGCAGCACTATGTAGGGGTTGGAACAAAATAAAATGTATTTCTGGTGAACTTAAAAAAAAAAAGCAGGGGTAGAAACCATGGTCTCAAACAAAGCAACAGTAATAAGAGACATAAATGAAAGTTAGATGAGGGAAAAATTATATGTAAAGGCATATATATATATATATATTCTTATGTGTACAGATATATACATAAATGAGAGAACTGCCCAAAACTTCTCAATTTAGAAAATATAATACCTATGGAAAGAACTCTTAGATTGTGTCCAAAAAAAAAAAAACCAACCCAAGGCTGCAAAATTCAAGATGTGTGGTTAAAATGAGCATGTGATCTATCCTGCAAATCGAGCTTACTCATAAATAAGAAGCCAGATATTTAATAAGAGGTATTTTGAAACATTTTTGGTAAGGAAACCAGAGATGAAGAGTTTATCTGTTTCTTGAATATCTCAAACAAAAGAAATGTAGGAATGAATAAATGCAATAGCAAAAGAGACAAAAGACACTAGTAAAACTCTTTTTAAATAAATATAAGACAACAGGGGTGAAGGCAAAAGTCCAGTAGGGGTCACAGTGAAGAGGCAGACCTGTGACATTATGGCAAAACCTGGCAACATATTCTGCTTAAGGGTAAAAAAAAAATTTTTTTGGTGGGACTACATCACAACATGGGAGTGTCCATAAAAGGGGGGAGGGTAGCAGGGTGATGGAAAAGAATGTGTGATTTGCTTAGCTAAAATCAAGAGTTAGCAATAATGGCAACATGACTTTTGTGGTCTCAGAAAAAAAGGATACAAGGAAAAGGTTGGGGAGGAGGAGGAGGAGGGAAAGACTGAAAAGAAGGACAAAGTAAGGCAGCCCTCCTCGGGAAGTAGGAGGGAGTTCCAGGGAGGAAAGCTCCTACAGATGAAGGGAGATGAGTAGGACCTTTCACTGACCTGGGGGATTTAGTGCTTGAAATGTCTACCTGTCTATAATGAGACAGGGGAAGCTGGTACATCAGGAGCAGGAAAGCATGTACACAAGGAGGACATCTCCAGAGAGAGTATAGACCAGTAGTAGAATGAGAGAGGCCCTACCATGGTGCAGTGTCCTCCCTAATACCTGCAATAGCTGGCATGGTTTGGAGAGTGAAGCACAATAGAAAAGGGGAATCCACAGGATAAGCCCTTTAAGGCACTGGCAAAAAAGGAGAAAAGGAACACGAATAGACACTGTGGAAGTTTTAATCTTATGTTCAATACAGAGAAAAGAGAGAGGCAGGATGATTATAGGGGTCATGAATCAGAATGAGAATCTAGAGTAAAATACAACGAAATGATGTTTAATTGAAAAAAAAAACTTTTTTGGAAAGGGGCACAAAAAATAAAAATTTAAAAAACAAATGAAATGGAGTAGTTGAATGGGGAGCGGCAAGGTGGACCAACTTGGCTAACTGAAAGGAAAAAAAAGGAGGAAGAAATATATAACCAGATAAAACAGGATAAAGGAACTAATAAACAAAACCATAAAAGAAAAGGAGTAACAAACGGCAATAAGGGATTCAGGAGTGAGGGGAAGGGAGCCAGTAGAATAGGATCACATCAAGAAAAGGTTAAGTAATTGACACAACATAATGCTATGTTTATATGAGAAGATGGGGAAAAAATCATAACTTGGAAAAATATTTTTAGAGACAGATGGAGGAAATCATAATTTTAAATGTAAATGAATTAAATAACTAAATAAAAAGAAAAAAAGATTGGAAAATAAAACAAAATCCTACAATGTGCTGGCTATAAGAAACACTTAAAAAACAAAGATATACATAAAAATAAAATTGAGGGAATGGGAAAAGAAATTAAGGCTCAAGTGACTCCAAAACAGCAGAAGTTGCAACCAAGTTATCTGACAAAGCAAAAACAAGCATTAAAAAAATAAAAAGGGATAAACAAGGAAACTACATTATGCTGAAAGCAACCACAGACAACAAAAAAAAATTAAGAATAAACATATATTCCAGATGTCTTAGCTTTCAAATTCATAGTTCGTGAGGTACCAGAAGATATAGATAACAAGTACAATAGTGACAGGAGACTTCAAAAATCCCTCTTACATTTGGATGGGTCTAAAAGAAAGATAAACAAAAGGGAAAAAATATAGAACTGAACAAATTTCTGGAGAAATTAGACTTAAAAGACATGGCATCATCTAAACAGAATTGGAAAAGATTATACACATTTCTCAACACCACAGAGAACATTTACAAAAATAGAACATGTACTAGGGCACACAGATACTGCAACAAATGCAAAAAGTCAGAAATGCTTACTCCCTTCTTTACATACCATAAGACAGTTTAAAAAAAAAAAAAGGAATCAGTTCAGAAACCAAACAAAAGCTACAGATTCCAATAGAGACTTAAAATCTGAAATAACAATTAGGTCAAACAGAATACTTCCAAAATTATTAAATACTCAAACTTGCATAAGTATATATAGATAAAGATTTTAAATAACCCAATCTCAGAAACAGAAATAGCTCTAGCTGCAAAGGAACCACCAAAGGAAAGAAATCTCCTGTTCCTAGGATTTAGTGGAGCATTTTATCAGATTTTTAAAGAAGTTAATACTCATTCTTCACAAATTCTACTCAAGGACGTAGAAGCAACAACGTAGTGCAGCTCCCACATAGCCACCTGAAATGTCCATAAAATATGACTCTAAACAAATTTTAGGGCTCCAAAACTCACAAAAATACACATCCGGCTGAAGGCAGCTAGGCAGAAAGGGTTCATCACAGCGTGCTGGGAGCCCTAACTAGCCCAGCCTGAAACTACGGCTTGGCCCCAGGGCAGCCAGAAAGAGCTGCAGCTGGAGCTTCCAGGAGAGTGGATCAGCGGCAGTTGTGGCAGTTTCCATAATCATCAAGTCATAAGAAAGAAGGACTAAGTGAAAGGTCAGTGGAACTCAGCTAAATTTGGGGGAGAAAAGCAGTCTGGCCAAACAGCCTCCAAGGAAAGGAAGCAGCAGAAGGAAGAAATCCTCCACAGGGCTGCTTCTGAGCTCCCAGACTGCAGTGGAGCCAAGAGATCACTGAGAGGCTAAGTGTTCTTGTGTTGAGCGGTCTGGATACGGATCGTGGTCTTGGGTGGTGGTCCTGGGGTGCATTTTCAGTGAGCCAAAGCTGGTGGGGGCTGCAGCAGCCTCTTAATAGCTCCAGCAGTTGCACAAACCCCAGAGATTTGGGACAGAAATTTCCCCCCTGGAAGCAGAGTTCCACAGATCGAAAAAGTCAAGTAAATTCACTGGCAACAACATGAGCAGGCAAAGGAAGCAAAGTAAAAACAGCACTTGAACTCTACATTCCTTCTTGGGGGACAAAAAGGATCAAAGCATGGAATGGGAAGAAGACAACACAGTCAGAATTCCCACACCAAAAGCTTCCAAGAAACATGAAGACTGCCTACAAGACATAGATCAGCTTAAGAAGGATTTTGAAAACCAAATAAGAGAACTGGAGGAAAAACTGGGAAGAAAAATGAGAATGATGGAAGAAAATCATGAAAAGAGAGTCAACAACCTGACTGAAGAAAATAACACCTTAAAAAATAGATTGGCTTTTTGGGCCTCTTTTGCCATTTGAGTCAATGAGGAGGAGAACACCTTAAAAACTTGAATTTGCCAGATGGAAAAAGAATCTCAAAAGCCTTCTGAAGAGAAAAATTCCTTCAGAATTTAGAGTGCAGCAAATGGAAGCAAATGACTTTATGAGAAATCAAGATACTATTGAACAGATGCAAACAAATGAAAAAATAGAAGGCAATATGAAATATCTCCTTGAAAAAAACCACTGGGAGCCAAGATGGCGGCGTAGAAACAGCAAAGCACCACAGCTCCCACACAAATACGCTAAAAAACTCATAAAATGGGACGCTAAACAGATTTTCAAGCTCCAAAACTCTCCACAAGACAGAAAGCACTACGGGCAGCGCAGCAGGCGGGGCTCTTCACAGCAGTCGGGGACCAGGCTGAAACCCCGGCCGGCTCAGGCCCTGGGGCATCGGGCGGGGAGCCGCGGCTGCAGGAGAGCAGATCGGCTGCACTGGAGGCACAGTTACCACATTTATCAGGCCAAAAGAAAAAAAGGCTAAGAGAAAGGTCAGTGGATTTT
>JAQQSW010011126.1:0-12834 GCA_028646575.1 Pseudocheirus occidentalis
CCCAGTGGGAGTGGGTGACAGGGGAGGAATTGCAAGAATCTAGTATTTAAAGCTATACAATCAAATGCAACTGGGAAATAATACATTCAGGGACGGAGGCAGGGAGCCCCTCCCTGCCCTGCTAGAAAGCTAGAGGGGTGTTGGAGGAGGGCATAAAAGGGAACAGATTGTGGGAGGGGCCTTACAGTGGGATCAATGTGCTGGGCTGGGGGGTAGGGGCAAAAAGGGGAGAAAATCTGTAACTCAAAACCTTGTGGAAATGAATGATGTAACCAAGAAAATTAAATTAAATTTAAAAAAATGGATGAGAATGTAAGTTGCAAACTTTAGGCTTGTGAACTTGCCTTATATTCCTGGCAAAATTCAAAATTATGTAGGGGCCTTGTGTACACTGGACAAGTAAGCATGAGCTACACACACACACACACACACACACACACACACAAAATCAGCATAGCTAGATCAAAATAGATCATAAAATAACAATCTGATATTTTTTACCAAAATAATTACTAAGCTGTTAGATGAGGAGGGGATTCCTGGAGATTTAGTTTAATGATGTTTTAGAAAACAAGTGATAAAATCTCATGCCATCCTTTGATCAAGAAATAGAGAGGGAGAAAAGGTAATAGTACAGTTAATTAGATCCTAGTTGAATGACAATAACTACAGAATTTTAGTAATTATTTGAGTTACTGGAAGTGGAATTAAAACTTATATTCTTAATAATAACATTATTAATGAATAATAACATTAATCAATATCATATTGTATTAACATGTGGTATAATAATATCAATATTATTAATAATGAATTTTAATATCACCACTTAGTATGAATGATCTTGTACAAGTCACTGAAAACTCACTGAACCTCAGTTTTCTTCATTTGTAAAATGAGGGAATCGGGATAGATGGATGCAAATATCCCTTTCAGCTATAACCATCTGATTGTTTTTCATTATTGAAGTCATTTTGGAGGGAGTTCTTTAATAGAGTTCCCCTTGCATCTGTCATTGGTCTTACAGTGTTTGACAGTTTAATCAGGGATGAGAATGAAGGAATTGAAGGCATGTGAAATCTATTGAGGACAAAAAGCTGTTGAAGTTAGTTAACTTGTTGTATAGTAGAGTTTGGCTTGAAGATGATATTCATAGGCAAAAACATGAGGTTAAATCTCATGCGAAGAAACTTAAGGTAAAAATGAAGTCCGTATGTGAGCTTTTAAAAAGTGACTTAAGTTCAAGATGGGGGTTCGTATACATCAATTATATAGATGAGATCTACAAACTTTATTGGACTGCACGTTAAATATGAGTCTACAGTGTAACATGACAGCTACAGCTAAAAAGAGACATTTTGTTCTTGGACTATATTACAACAATGGTATCCAGAATATGGAAAGTCAGAGCATCATAGAAACCTACTCTGTATGGTCCACATCTGGAGTATACTTTTAGTTTGGGGAAGCTGAGTGTAATGTCACACCCGTGCTCTCCCTCATAAATCTGCCTTTCTTCCCACACATAGGAACACAAGATTGTGTTATATTGTGAGAATGGATGAAAATCTACTCTAAGCTAGAGTTCACATGCTCCAACCAGTGTGTTTCTTTTACTACCTAACCATTAGTTTAAAGAAAAAGACACGTCGTAGGAAGTGGAATGACAATCAATATTTGCATCATACACAGATACCACCAGTTGTGCAGAGGGATGAATATAGGGAACAGGTGTTCAGAAAACACTCATGATAGAATGTGTGGATGTAAAATGCGTATGGTCAGAGTACAGCTTATGCAGAGGAAATTCATCTCTCAGGCACTGATGTCCTCTGGAGATGTCATCAAACAGCTACTATGTCTTTTATAGTTCTTTTTTTTTTTTTTTACTATTGATCTACTTTTTGTGGGATATTTAAAGTGTTATATGCCTACAATGATATTGAATCTTTCTCATGGTGTTCAATTCTAATATTGCTGGATATCTCTGATTCTGGCAGATTCTGACAGTAAATATGATTGCTGTTATTCTATGTTAAAGTTTGCTAATCTTCTGCCACCACATACTCAGGAGGAAACCAGCTCTTTTGTTTAAGAGCCCCAGGATCCATCATTAGCTCCACCTTCTAACCAGCCAAATTTAGCCAACTAGGTAAAAAGGCAGGTAGGCATTTTGACATCTGCCTTTTGAATCTTTTTTTCTCTCTCAATCTCCTATCCAACATGGTGCTAGAAAATTCCTTTCAGCTTCCAGCTTAATACTAATTGTTAGGCTACATCCTTTCAAAACACCTCAGGTTCCCACTGTAATGTTAATGAAATCAGAAGATCTTCCATGCCCCTTTCTATTGGCACCTAGTAAAGGCACTTAGCTCCTTACTTCAAGTTAACTCCTTGGGAGTAATTAACACCTTAACAGGAAGGGGCAGAACAGGGAGGAGCTATACTGTATATAAGGAACAGAACCAGCAGGACCATCAGATTTTCTCTCAGTCACCACCTGGAGACTGCACCTTTTGCTGAGATCCTCCTTTTGCAGCTTTTATCAAGAACTTCCAAGGAGCAGGCTGAGGAACTATCATGAATCTGAGAGGGATCCCTGTTTGAGAGAGCCTGTTCTATTTGTGAAGGCTTGGGAATGTGGGTATTCACTGCATTAACCATGTGTATCAACTTCATGACCACTATAATGACTTTGGCTTTCTGGTTCTGGGATTTGTCCTTCTGGTTTTGGGACTTGGTATTCTGGTTTCTGAATAAAGACCTTGGTTCTGCCCTCCATGTGGAGAGTTTGCTACATTTTGTGATTCACAACTACATCAACATATTCAAAAAGACCATGGGTGTTGTGAATATTACATTATTGATACACCCACTTATCAATATTGCAAAGGATTTGTGTGGAGCTTAGGTGACAAGTTTCTTTTCACCTCTTGTGGGAACCCTAGCATCTATGAAAAATCAACTTGGTAAAAAGCTGAATGTGCTACTGGATGGCTACTCAGGTAACCCTCTAGTTCCTTTCTTCTACATTCTTGATTTCATTATGTATATCTATGATCAAGAAATGTCTGGTGTCCTTACACTAAGTGAAAGAAGACTGAGAAGTTGTGTAGTTTCCAGAGAATGATGACCAGGATGAGAAATCTTGAGATAATTTGTTGTTGTACAGTCATTTTGGTTGTGTCTAATTCTTCATAATCTCATTTGAGGTTTTCTTGGCAAAGATACTGGAGTGGTTTGCCATTTCCTTCTCCAGCTCATTTTATGGATGAGGAAACTGAGATTAACAGGGCTAAATGACTTGCCCAGGATCACATAGATATGTAATAGTAATGAAATTGGAAGTTTCTTTTATTTTGCTAAAATGAGAGGTATGTAGCGCCTAGTTTCAAATTAAGCCTCTGTTAAAGAAACAGAAGAAGGCGTGAACTCCTGTTGCTGACACAACAGGAAGGGGCTAAGCATTGAACCCCTGTCACTGATGTAACAGGAAGGGGCTGAATAGGGAGGAACAATACCATATATAAGGAAAAACATTAGCTGGGAAAGTCAGAACTTCTTGGAACAAGCTTTGTGGAGGCAGAGGCAGCTGCTGCTGAGGAGGCTGAAGTGGAAATGCCCAGGCTGGAGAGGATGATTTTCATTTTGGGAACATGGATGAAGTGATTTGGGGAAACAGCTTAAACTTCTGCTGAGTCTGAGGACCAGCCCAGCTGCTGTGGATTTCCCAAGTTCAGCTTGAGCTGTAGAAGACTGAGGACACATGAATGTGGTGCCGGTATTTTGTCTGTTTGTGGCTTTGTTAAGCCTTGACTTCCTGGGAACAGAGACTGTGAAGGACTTAAGGTAGACTGGATGCTATGGGCTTTGTTGTGTTACAGGAACTGCATTGAGAGCTGCACAAGGAACTGGGAGCTGTCTGCCATTGAACCCAAGTGACAGTTTGGTAAATTCAGACAGGAGCTGGGATCGTGGAAGGGCATCCGGGGAATCTGAGAGCCTACCTTGGGTCAAGATTAAAAGACCTCTCCATAAATACTGAGTAGTGACTGACTCTGATGTGAGGTTTTGCTTTGGGACTCACTTTGGGAAGAGTTGTATGATTTGGCCAGATGAGAATCTTTGAAAACCCAAATGTTGGTGTTTCCCTCTCTGGCAACTAACTAGGTATGTATGTAAGTGTGAGAAAGCTGGAAGCCCTGTCTGCTGAACTGTATTATTTTCTGTTGCGTAGTAACAGATGGAATTGTAATTTATTTGTTGTTGTACTTTGTGATTGAATTAATGGCTCTGTGATTGACCAAATGAATGTACTACCCAGGGGTAGAATACTTTGACTTTTGTATTTTGTGTCCCTTAAACAGACAAGCTGCCTTAAGGATGATTGAATGATTGAGTTACTAAATAAGTGGCTAAATGAATGTACTTTGTTGAAAACTATGTAACCACTGTGGTGAAAATTATGTTGCCATTTTAATGATAAGTTGTTGTGATTTGATTTTCTGTAATAAGTTGTAACATTGTGAATGCTTGATTTTCTGGGAATGTTTTGCTCTGATTTGTTATTGAATAGAGTGTTCACTATACTATGTAATGTGAACTTGAAAGCTGTTCACAGCAGCCATCCTCTGGAAATCTACTTGTGCTTGGAATAACACAGTAGTAAGCATCTGAGGCCAGATTTGTACTCAGAAAGACTCATCTTCCTGATTTCCCTCCCAGTGCTCAATCTCCTGTGTAACTTAGCTGCCCTGAGATAAGGCATATGAGAAATAGTTGTAGGACCTGTAAATATTTAGCCTTGAGGAGACTTTGTGGAGACTTAAAAGCTGTCTTCAAACACTTGAAAGTATCTAATGTGGAAAAGGTTTTTTTTTGCTGTTTTACCTGCCCCCAAAATCTTTAGAAGAACATTTAAATTGAAGAAGCAAGTTTACTTTTGATGTAAGAAAATATTCCTAACAAATAGAGTCAAAAGTAGAATAATCTATGAGCCTTACTAAAGATTTTCAAATAAAAATTAGATTACCATTCATTGGAGATATTTTAGATATAATTCTTAGTTAGGTAGTATTTGAAAGTAGTAGTTACTGAGTTGCATTCTAATGCCGAGATTCTCTGAACAATCAGAAGACAGACATGGTTTCAAAAACCTATGAACTGCAGCCACATGGGCAATATAGACATCTGATGGGTCAGTTTATATGTGGCATTCAGAAACTCAATTTCTAGTCTCTGAATTCATATGCTTTGTGCTCGTGTGTGTGAGCACACACACACACACACACACACATACACACACACACCTCTAATAGGTGGCTAAATCACAATGCCCTATGGATGTCTCTAAGGGAGGTAACTGTGAATGAAAGACATCGAATGAATAAATATTTTTGAGAAGGCGCAGTAGGCAGAATGTCAAAAGGGAGCTTAGTGGTTGTTTGTTGTACATGCTTCCAATATTTATTGCAGTAGATACAATGTTGGGCTATATATACTCCCCATGGGACGGCATGATTGTTAATGAGATATCGTGCTGTGCATTTACTTATTCCTTCCTTAAATCCTTGAAAACCCCAGACTCATCATAGGCACCATGATGCAACCCCTCATTAAGCAGTTTAAGAAAGAAAGAACTTTTAATTAGGTGGTTTGATAAAAATTCTGACTCATAATGGATTATATAAGCTTTCTGTTCAGCAATAATTTCTACTACTAAGTGAATCTGTTGGGACTTGATCTCTCTGATAGCCTGATAAATAAATGCATGTATCTAAGAGATTGCTGAAGATGCAGGCATCATTTTCCCCTGATCTTACCCACTTACCCTGATTTGACAACTGTCTGAACACTTTTACACATATCATAGAACTGCTCATCTTTTCTCCTTTTGATACTGTTTTAAGAAGATAAGAGAAGTGTCTCTCCTATTACCTTCCAGTGTAACTTCTAACTTTTAATCTCTTGATCAGACTTCCCCAAACTGGATGTGTATGAGAAAAGACCTATTTTTAATTTCCCCTGAGTCTTAAGATACTTGGGATAGTATGGGGAGTTGAGCTAGGGGCTGATGATAATTAAGTTCCTTAGCTGTGAGTGTTAGGATGCTGAAAATTAATTCCTGAAGTGGGGGGAAGTGTCGCTATGGACTGTCTGCCCATCCCCAAAGGATATCCTCAGCATACCACAAAGAGAGATGTCTGTGGACTCAAATTTTGGTAACAGATCATAAATTTGGAATGGCAATATAGTATTATAGTGGCAGTAGACTTTAATTACGTGCAAATCTGATGAAGTTCTTGTTCTTTGTACAATATAGAGTAGCTACCAATTTATTCACTTTGCTTAATTATAATTTCATCCTTTAAAAATGGAGGAACAAATGAAGTTAATTACTATTCTGGATTTGATTCTCACTAACAAGAAGAAACCAGTGATTGGGGCACAAATGATGTAGATTTTAGGGTGAAGTGATTACTTGATCTGAGAATTTGTTACACAGGGGAGGAAATATGGGCATAGTCTGTCAAATATCCAATATTTTAAGAGAACAGATATCAAAGACTTCAGAAAAAGAATAATTATTTTTCCCTTATTCTGAAATTCTATAAGGACTCCTCTGGTATCCAAGATGTTATGGTAGTTCTTTTTCATATAATTATTCCAAAAACATATTCAAAATAAGGCTATATGTGCTACATCTATACAAATTAAAACGAAATTGATAGAGCAAGAAGGCAAATAAGGTAGGAATCTAAAAGAATCATGTCAGAGAATGTAAATTCCTGAAGCTCCCATTCAACCTTACTACACCCAGCCCATCCTTTTATACTAGAACAGAGCCATTATGTGGCAGCAAAGAACCAATTAGAGAAAGAGGCTTCCTTGACCAATACAGAAGAGAACAAAAAGCATAGACCAGGTCAGCATTTTCTTCTTAGAATTTACTCTGGACAGGAAACTAACAAAGATTGAACCAATGAGTCTAGTAGGTGTTACTAGTGAAAGAAAAAGACTGAGAGTCAAGAACTCAAAAGGAGAAAAGCTGATATTTACCTAGTTCCCAAGTGAGTAAACAGAGTAGAGTCTATAAAGACTAAAGGGAACATGTATAAAAATTATAAGGTAAAAATATATTGAATGAATCATATATTAATCAGGTCAGTGGCTTAGCAGACAGAATACTGGATCTAGACACAGTAAATATTAAGTTCAGATATGATCAAAGACAGTAATTGTGTGATCTTGGACAAGTCACAATTGATTTGCTTCTATTTCATTATGTGTAAAATGCAGATATTAATAATCTTATATTCCATGGTTGAGAGGATTAAATGAGATAGATGAGATATACATAAGAAATTTTAATGTGATATATATGTTAGTTTCTTATAAAAGTTATTATTTTATTATATTGCATTAACTGTCAAAAATACACAAAATAAAAAAGAAGACTTTATTTGAATAAAATAATTTTATAGATTCCCCATAGGTCATGGACCAACAAGAAACTCTGGAAGTTTTGAAGAAGAGTAATAAAACCAATTAAAAGGACAATAACATGAAAACTGTTTCAGTTGGTAAGAAACTTGGAAAGAAACTCATGAAAAACAAAGAGTGAATAACTGATACGCCTAACTGATTCGTTCTCCTGTAGTAGGGTCTCTGAAAAGGACAGATTTGGAGCTAAAATATTGAAATGGAAGAAAATCTGACAGAAGAAGAGGAAAATATAACAATTTTTTATGGGAAAAAAACCAACATGTACTTTATTCCTGTAAAAGTGACTGAACTGGAAGACTGGGTTGTGAAGAAAAAAAGAAAGAACACTGGCAATCCAGAAGAGAGCAACAGAGAGAGAAGAAAAAATGCACTCTAATACCTAAATATTATACTGCAGTGAATGATTAGAGGAACTGCTGTAAAGCCAAGCACAGGGAGCTTTCCAGAGGACTGCTGCTGTGAACAGCTTCAAGGTTCAGATTACACAGTATAGTGAACTCTCTATTTATTCAGCAGTAACTTAAAGCAAAACATTCACAGAAATAAAAGTATAGCATTCACAATGTTATGACATAACAACTTATCACTAAAATGGCCACATGATTTTCACCAAAGTGGTCAAGCAGTTCTAAACAAAGTACATTCATTTAGTAACAATCATTTACTAAGTTCTTAATTCAGTCATCTTTAAGGAGGCTTGCCTCCCCAATGGACACAAAGGACAAAGGTCAAAGTTCTTCACCTCTAGGTCACATTGTCTTAGTCTCTTCAATCAAAAAGTCTTCTTTCTCTTTAATTGGAGAAATCCTTAACTCCATCATCCAAATGTAAAGGTCAAAGTACTCCACCCCTAGGCCACAGTAAATCATGATCTTATCAATTTACATTATATACCCAAGGAGAGGTCTTTTCATCTTGACTTGAGGCAGGCTCTCAACTTCCATGGTTCCTCTTCCATGGTCCCAGCTCCTGCCCAAATCTATCCAACTGTCACCTGAATTCAAAGGCAGATAGCTCTCTTTTCCTTGTCTAGCTCCTTGTGCAGTTCCTGTTCCATATTGAAACTCACAGTGTCTAGTCCACCTCAAGTCCTTCACAGTTCCTGTTTCTGGGAACACAAAGCTTAACAAAGCCACAATAACATTAATGCACATTGCTGGCATCCTCATCAATTCACTTCCTGTCTGTGAAATCAACATAGACCCAACAAGAAGATCTGAGAAATCAATACAAATCATCAGTATAGTCCCAGGACCTCTGAAAATGTTGGTAACTCCCTCTTCCAGGATTTCTGTAAACATACAACAAGAAAATCCTCTTTCAGGGCTTCTAAACCAACAGCAAGGTCACAGGGCTACTGTAAAAACAGGAACATACTCTATTATCAGTTGAATCTGACAAAATAACATCAAAACATACACAGTACCAGCACCACAGCCATGCTTCCTCTCAGTTCTCCTCTCTTCTCATTTATCAGTTCTTCTCAATTCTCTTCTCAGTTCTTCTCAGTTCTCAGTTTAGTTCTCATTTCTCTGCTCTGCCACCACTAGTTCTGTTCTCTATTCGGTTCTCAATTTGTAGCAGTTCTCAGAAGTTCTCAGGGTCCAAGCAGTTTTCATTCTATCTCTCAGCAATTCTTGTTCCTGGCAGTTCCAGCTGGCTCCCAGAAGTTCTCAGCAGCTCTGGCTGACTCTCAAAAATTCTCAGCCGTTCTCAGGAGTTCTGGCTCTCTAGCTTGGGCTTTTCTTTATATGTGTTATTAGCTCCTCCCTCTTCCACTCCTTCCTGTTACATCAGCAAGTTCATCCTACTGTGGGATTTACAATTTCTGGATCTTAATACTTGATAAAATCATGAACTTGAAACAAGGTGCTAAGTAGCTGTTTGATTGCCAATACAAGGGGCAGGGAAGATCTTCAAATCCCCATTACCATAACAACTGCACAGAACTACTGAATGGAGATGCAAAAGTATTGATTGATTCCCTTATACAGGGATGAGAGAGTCATACTTGAAACACTAAGGAACATAATTATTAAATTTTACAACTTAAGTAATAAATCACAAATTTTTCAAGTGGTCAAAAATAAGACGTTGTGCATGAAGGTAATGTCAATTGAGATAGACCAGGCTTATTCTGTAGTAATCATAAGTCAAAGAAAAGAATGGCCCAGAATATTCCAAAATCAAAGGAGCTTGAGTTAGTCCCAGATAATGTATCTTTCAAAGTTCAGCTTAATCATTTGAATAAATAAATAAAAATTCTTTTAAAAGAGTGACATTTAAATTATTCCTGAAAATAGAAGGTATGAGCAGAAAATCTGACTTGCAAATATTATAATTAACAGAAACACTAAAAAAAGCAAAAAAAGTATAATTATCAAGGGAAAAAGTGTGCTACCCTAGAGACTCCTACCTTGCTGCCATTCAGCTCTAACCACCAATGAATGCCTTTTGGAAACTTCATATTTCTCTAATTCTCTTGGGTTGAAGGAAACATCTGTCTTGGGGTACCTTAGAAGAAGAAAATTCTGAAAATAGAAAAATAAATAATTTTAATGAAGAGCACAGGAAGAAGTAGTCTTAGT
This sequence comes from Pseudocheirus occidentalis, assembly GCA_028646575.1. Classification (NCBI taxonomy): domain Eukaryota; kingdom Metazoa; phylum Chordata; class Mammalia; order Diprotodontia; family Pseudocheiridae; genus Pseudocheirus; species Pseudocheirus occidentalis. The sequence continues at coordinate 10,095 of JAQQSW010011126.1, forward strand.
GTATTATACACAGGGACCTCATCTACCAAGAGCAATTATAAAGAAGATAAAAGCAAAGGCCAGGAATAGATAACAAATACAAAACTGTGACATAATCCTGTAAGCAGAATGTCAGGCGTGTTAAAGTTCAGAATTAACTGAGACTGAGTCAAGTGAAATCTAGGGAGAACTTGTTTTTAAGGTTAAAAAAAAGTTCTGTTGAGATGAAGATTGGTGCTAATAAACTCTAATTTTGTTTCTGTTTGTCTGTTTTCTCCGCAAAGAACAAAAATATTTGGAATAGTAAGGAAAGAGAAAAACTTATGGCACATTAGGACAGATTTAGAGCTCAAGAAGAGGGAGTAAATACGTCTCTTACACTTCATTCTCATCACAACACATTTAGATCATTCTTTTCAGTTCTAGGCACCAGATATTAAGAAGTAGATTTGATAAATGGGATAGTGACCATAGGAGAGCAAACAGAAGAGTTGAAGCTGAGGGCCATGAGATCAAATTATGGGAGGATTACTTCAAAGAAGAAAGGATGCTGACAAAGTATCTATTCACCCTCCTCCCACCATTGAGCTCCCAAAAGATATTCTCCATACTTTGTCAATCAGAATGGTTTCCAAATCATAGCTCATGAACCCTAAATGTTGCATCTCTTTTTACTAGTCACAATATATTCCTCATGGTAGCCAGGGGGTATCGTGGATAGAATGTTGAACCTGAAGTCAGGAAGAGCTCTTTTTCCTGAGATCAAAGCTTGCCTTGGGTATATGACCCTGAGTAAGTCACAACCCCATTTGCCCCAGTTTCCTCATCTGTAAAATGAGCTGAACAAAGAAATGGTAAATTACTCTAATATCTTTGCCAAGGAAACCCCAAATGGGGTCACTAAGAGTCAGATACAACTGAAAAACCACTGAGTAGCAACTAAATGTAATACTTCATTAGTCAAAGTAAATGCTTTTAAGGAAATGATATAATGATAAAAGTAAAAATGGACCATTTTCCACATGAAATTGGAACTCATTATCTCACAAAAATACATATTCTTAGTAGAAAGAGTATATGTTTATAGAGATTGCACTTGGAATTGGGGAATTGGAATATGTGCATTTGGGGAACCTATTTGACTATGATACGTCCTTGGAGGGAAAATCTCATGCCCCTGACACATCAGAGAAACTAATGTCATTTGGTACTGTAATCCTGCTTCTTTCTATTAGCCTTCACCCAATCAAGCATTGTATGTCTGCTCTCCCTCTACCCCCCCCCCCCACCTCTACCAGATGCATAGTTACACATAGTTGGTCTTTATCAAGCCATGTAAGGATCACATTGCACCCTATCTACCATCCAAAGGGACATTATAGACCCCTCTATTCCAGGGAAGGTCTGTTGATTCTTCACCTTGTTATTTCTTCATATTGTTCTTCAGATATATACCTTTTGAGGTTCTATCTTTAGAACCACATAAACCTCTCTTTTTTCCACTAGAGTTTCCTTTGGCTAATAAATCTCTCCTCCATTTGAGTAGGTATTATAGTTCTCTTAGCTCTCTCAGACAACATGGTTGGAGCACATCCTCAGCCAAGATATGCTAGACAGTAGATGTACTACCTAAAATAACTGCTTTTGAAAGTCTTCTTGGAATTCCTCTCTTAATTACTTTCTTTTCTACTGTCACTTTTGAATCCTAATTTCAAATTTCATGTATTTTTTATCAGAAATCTTCTTCTGTTGTTAGTATATTTCTATTACCTCCCTCTTCTCAGGTGAAGCAAATATTCCTTGGACTCTACTTAAAAGAAAAAAAGGGAAGGGAGAAGGGGCTAAATGAGTCAGTTGATAAACTGGTGTCAGCTCCAGATTCAGGAGATCTGTTCTGTGCAAGTAACAAGTTATGGGACAATAAAAAGAAACTGAAAAGGTTAAAGTTTAGCAACTTTTATTTTATTTTACTACCTGCAACAATACACAGCATGGCTTCTCAAAATTGAAAGAAGATAAGGGAAGATTAAAGGGGAACATGATATCTAATCTCAAGTATGAAAAAGATTGAATAAATTTAGGATTGATCCCAGAGTTTAGAACTAAGAGCAATGGGTAGAAGTTGCAGTGTTAGAATTCCTGGAATGGCAAATTTCTAAATTGCTATTCAGAGGCAGAGTAGGTTGCAAAAAGAATTGTGTTCTCATTCATAGGAAGTTTCCAATAAAGTCCTATTAATGTCTGGGGTGGCTAGGTGGCACAGTGAATAGAGCACCGGCCCTGGAGTCAGGAGTACCTGAGTTCAAATCCAGCCTCAGACACTTAACACAAAAAACTAGCCGTGTGACCTTGGGCAAGTCACTTAACCCCAACTGCCCTCCAAAAAAAAAAGTCCTATTAATGTCTTATATATAACATGTACCACTTGAACTTAATGGTCTCTAAAGTTTCTATTCTCTCTGAGTTTATCACAGATCCGTAGATTTAAAGATGGCAGGGACCTCAAAGTTCGCATAGTGCAACCTCTCAAATTACTTGTGAAAACTACTTGAGTCAAGCAATTATTTTGATATGATTTCAAATTTTGATGACAATGATATGTGTTCTTCTGTTAAAAACCAGAGCTCCACTCTTTGCCAGAGAAGACCAAACTGAGCTAGTTTCTCCACCTTTACTTAATACTCTGTCAACTGGATATTGGATTCCACTTCATACAAATGTGTTCCATTACTCTTTTGTTGTGTTTTCAAGTCAGTGGTTT
>JAQQSW010011127.1:0-12834 GCA_028646575.1 Pseudocheirus occidentalis
AGGACATCTTCACAGTGGACATATTGTGACAGTCTGACCATATGTCCCTCCTTCCTATCCTGCCCCTCCTTGTTCCGCTCTCTACCCTGTCCCTGTCCCTTTACTGAAGTGTGCGCTTCCAGCATGCCTCCCCCAGCCCCACCCACCCCTCTGTCGTCCCGCCTCTCATCCCCATGCCCCCCACTCTCCTTTGTGGCATGATGCCCAGTTTAGAGTTTATGTCATTCCTTTCCTAAGCCAAATTCAATGAGAGTAAATGAGAGTCAAGTTGTAACAGTCATCCCTTGCCTCTTCTATATGGGATGATTAATCCCATTTTGTCTCTCCCTGTCTCCTCTCATTCTAGTCCTCTCCCACCTCAGAATTCTACCTTTTAAAGTATGATCCCAAGAAAGGAATGTTCTTTTTTTTTTTTTTTTTTTGCTTTTTTGGAGGGCAGTTGGGGTTAAGCGACTTGCCCAAGGTCACACGGCTAGTTTTTTTTTTTTGTGTGTGTGTGTGTGTTTGAGGCCAGATTTGAACTCAGGTACTCCTGACTCCAGGGCTGGTGCTCTATTCGCTGCGCCACCTAGCCGCCCCAGGAATGTTCTTAATGGAATAGGTGGTAAATGCAAATAAGATAAGAGACCTGACAAAGTGTCAGTTGAAATTATGACCCAAGATATCTGTATTTTCTTTACTATTAATATGATATCCTATAGTATATGTCCATAAAATATTAAGATAAGAAAAAGTCCCATTATTCAAGGTGTGTCTCTGGTTGAGTCTCATCCTTAATGGCCATAAACAGAGGAGAAATGCTCTTAAGTCAGCCCCACCTGCCTTTGATGACATAGGAAGAGGTATTCTCTGAGTCTACTCAGAGAACAAAGAAGCTGTTGGGTCCAGGCTCTTCTCATTGATTAGTTCAGGCTCTGGCCCTAATTGGGGTTCAAATTTATATTAAATGATTACCAATGTGCATACTCTAGCAGGATGAGTACAATGGAGTTTACAGAAAGTAGGAGGGGAAGATAAGGTGTTGTAAGGGACAAAGGGATTCTGCATCAGGAAAGACAAGAAACTAGCTGGTCAAAACTGGAGCCTGAAGTTTATGTCCCAAGCCTGATGGGGAAGCTGGTGTGATGGTAACAGTGTACTCTTCTTATAGTGGAGACAAGAAGTCTGAGTTTGAGTTTCCTTCCCATCGCTGTCCTTCTCTTATCAGTGGGGCAGCAGGAGGTGTAAGCCGGAGATTCTCTTGCCATCCTTCCTAACAAGTGGAGGTATTCTGCTGGCTTTGGGCAATCCCCTTGACTTCTCTGAGACTCAGTTGCCTTGTCTGCAAAATGAGCATACTAATGCCTTATAGTACCTCCCTCCCAGGGTTGTGGATGGAGGAGTCATATGACATCATACATTTTGAGCTGCAAGAGCATCCAGAGGATGATCTATTCTAATCCTCTCATTTTTTTCAGGTGAGGAAACTGAGGACAGGGAGGGGCTGTAAGTTGCCCATGGTCACACAAGGAGTTACTAGGAGGTAGCATCAGACTTGTAACTTGAAGGCAGCAATGTACAGTGAACTCCAGTCATGGATTATAGCCTATATAAATTCAGGGAAGCATTACTTAATGAGTGTCTAAATCAAGAAATCAAGCATTTTTAGACACTTACTACATACCAGGCTAAGTGCTAGAGACACAAAGAAAGATAAAAACACTATTCCTGCCTTCACATTCCAATCAGGGGAGACAATATGCAAACAACTTAGATGCTTATAGTTAACCAGGGGCTTCAAGTCCAAATGCTTAAGAGTTTCCTTACTGGTGGGGTTTGATTACTCAGTGTTCTGTGTGTAAGGGACAGAGTTGGTCAGAGCTTAAGAGGTGAGAGATCCTGGTCTTTTGTATTCAAGATTTGAAAGAGATTTGTGGTTCTAGATTCTCCTCAGGTAGGCGTCCCTGAAGGGAGAGATAGACTCTGGGAAGAAGCTAGCATGTAGCTATTTCCAGCTAGAGGCTTTGGGAAATTCCTTTTGAGGGAGATCTGGACCTTTCTGTCTATGTTGAATTGAGATAGCTTTCTCCCAGTGGGAGAGTTCATTCACTCTGGTATAGTCTCATCTGTCTAACTTCTCTGATTTCTGTTTGATATCGGTTAGGACAAATGTATCTTTTTGCTATTTGATGATGCTCTCATTCTCATCGGCTCTCATCCCATGCAGGAAGTAGCTGGTGGTACAGTGAATTGAGCACTGGCATAGACTGAATTCAAATCTGACCTCAGACACTAGCTATGTAACCTTGGGTAAATCACTTCATCTCTACAGTTTCCTCAATTGTTACATGGGAATAATAATAGCACCTTACTTCATAGGCTTGTTGGGAGGATCAAGTGAGGTAATATTTATAAAAAGCACCTGGCATCTAATAGGTACCATGTAGATGTTTATTCTCTTTCCCCCGCCCTGCACCCCTTCTCAGAATAATGTTTTTAAAAGGTTAAAATAAAAGACAAAGGATTAACCAATTATACTGAAATAAAAATGTCATTGGACATAAAGTGTCAGTGGACACTGTGAGTCTTCATTGTACAACTGGCATTTGGTGGGAAGAGGGTCAAACCTTGGACATAGAGCTTGGGGCAGTCTTTCCCCAGTAAGGGATAGTGATCAGGAACCCAATCATTATTACTCCTAGACAATGTTTAAGAGAGTGGATAGATAAAATTCTAGCCCAGTGCTCCAAAGAGTGACCAGCCTGATGGCTTTTAATCTCCTATGGGCCATTGCTCCCCTCCTGGAGAAGGGTGGTCAGAGGAGACTTTAGAGATGTTTATTCCTGATTCCCCATGACTCTGTGACCAGCATCTAGAGGGATCCGTGTGGACTCATATAACCTACATGAGTATCACATACACACATACACACATATACATACTACACATACAAGGGAGACAGAGTGAACATGGGAAGTAATTCCAGAGGGAAGGAACTAGCAGTGGGGAGTGGGAGGGATGAGAAAGGTTCAGAAAGAATGAAGTTTGAGGGGCAGCTAGGTGGTGCAGTGAATAGAGCATCTGCTCTGGAGTCAGGAGGACCTGCAGTTCAAATTCAGTCTCAGACACTTAACACAAAACTAGCCGTGTGACCTTGGGCAAGTCACTTAACCCCAATTACCCTACCTTCCCCCCTCCAAAAAAAAAAAAGAATGAAGTTTGAATTATAAATCTAATCTAGCATGGCATGGGATGGTAGAATCCTGGTAGAATTCCTCTGTTCCATCCCCAGCTAAGCTTGAGATCAGTCATCTTTCCCTTATTTCCCAGCTCGGTTTCTGACTCTCTTGCCCACCATGCCTTAATTTGGGTACTTTCTCCCCTGCCACCCAAGAACTACCTCTTTCAGCTCCCTAGTATGTTATCTTTCTCAACTAGAATGTAAGCTTCTTGAGGGCAGGGACTGTCTTTCCTCTGGCTCCTGTTTATATTGCCAGCACTTGGCACATAGAAAGTACTTTAGACATTCTTGTTGACTTTTCTGAGCTTTTGTTTCTTCATCTGTAAATACAACAATGCCTGCAGTGCCTACTTTAAAGGGTGGTTTGTACTTCATACCATCTTAGTACTTAGAGGGTACTTAATATAAATCCCTCATTTTACACACCAGCTAATTTAGGCCCTGACAGGTTGTGTCTCGTCCAGACAGAGGTTTAAGTGGTGGTTAAAAGAACCTGGAGTGAGGAAGACCTGAGCAAATCCTCCCTCAGTCACTGGCTGGCTGTGTGACCCTGGGCAAGTCATCTGTAAAATGGGTGAAAATATCCCAGGGCTGCTGTCGTGAGGATCAAATTCCATAACCTTAAAGCATGATATCAATATTGGTATTATTGCCTAAGGGTTTGAACTCGGGTCTCATCTGCACGTTTTCTAATTCCATTGCACCCCGGGGAGGTCACATTAAGATCTAGAGCTACAAGGGCCTTTAGAGGCAGGTCATCCCTTCCAACCTCCACTCTTTTGGAAAGGGGGTGACCTGAAGCTCAGAGACACCCAAGGTCACCTAGGGAAGCACAGAGGCGGCATTAGAACCTAAAGCCTCTGACGCCAGTGTCCGAGCTTTTAATTTCAAGAAGCCATTTGCAGTGCTGGGCACTTTGATTCCTTCCGCCCACCGGGGAAAAGCCCCTAAGACATCTCTGAAAGCGATGGTGAAACCAGACGTCCCCACAACATTCTCCTCTCCCCTTCCACTGGTTTCTGTTCTTGGGCCCCGCCCCCAGACCCAAGGCCGCGCCCACTCCCGCCCCCGCCACTGCCCCCGCCCCTCCGGCCTCGAGTCTATATAGGCGCGTGACGTCAGCCCGTTTGTTGTCATTGGCGGCTCCCAAGATGGCGTCCATCATGGAGGGACCGCTGAGTAAATGGACCAACGTGATGAAAGGCTGGCAGTATCGCTGGTTCGTGCTGGACTACAACGCGGGGCTGCTCTCCTACTACACGGTAAGGAGGAGGACGCTCGCCCGGACATGGGGCCTGGACTTGGGGCCCATATGGGACTCGGCCCTCGGGGGGGGGGGGGTGTTGCTGGGGAGTTGGGGTTGCTATGCCGGGGGCTCGGCGCCAGCCCGTGGGGGCGGGGCCTGGCGGCAGCCTGCCAATGGGAAGCGGCGACGTGAGGGCGCGGCCTATGAGGAGGCTAGAACTTCGAGATTTATGGACTGGGCGTGGGGTGGGGTGGGGTCCCGAAACCTGCCGGCTCGGGCGGGGCAGAGCGTGGCTTGGGGCGGGGGTAGCAAAACTTGGCTATGGGGGGAGGTGCGCGCCCTCTCCCCATCTCGCGGTGGACTTCTACGTCCCGGCCACGCCCATCCGCCTTAGTCTTCCTATCTGTGTAATGTGTGTATGGGTGGGCTCCCCCCCATTCTAGGGCTGCTCCGCGCCCCTTCCACGCCCGAGGAATCCTGAGACCAAGATGAGCCCGGGGTCTGGGGAAGAACCTAAGTACTTCCCGAACCCGGTGGGGCTGGGGGTGGGGTCGTCGGGGCGTGGAGGGAGCGCGTGACCTTGGACACCTCGGAGGCGACGGGGCCCTCCTCCCTCTGGGGCTGCTCCTGACCCCTTGACGTTCAGGGATCCTCCCCTCCCCGAAGAGGTAACTGAGGAGGACTCAGCCCCTCAAGCTCAGGTTCTTCTCTCGGGGCCCGCGAACTTGGAGGGGGGCAATGTTCTCCTTGTTTCCGTGTAGCTGGTCCCCAGGCTTCCCCAGACCGTCTGCGATTCTCCCCATCCCCCTTAAGTTCCCTTGAGCTGAGTGGACCCGGGACCGCCCTGCTTAACGCTCAGATCAGCCTAGAGCCGTGTTCACCGGACGCTGCCCCTGACGGCCGTGCTAGGAGCCGGGGTTAAAGGCACGCCCTCCGAGGTGGGAGGCTGATCCGGCTGATCCGGAGAGAAACGGAGCCTCCCCTGCCCCCTGGCACCGGGGCAGAGGGACGGCGGTGCATCAATATGGTGCTGAACAGGCAGGCTCGAGTCCCTCCTGAACACCGAGAAAGTTTGACGTTCCCGTCTCTTCTGGTCGTGGTTTTCAGTTTGTGAGTGTCAGGTGTGATGGGAGAACTCGAACAAGGTGGTGTCTCTCTGAGGCCCCCTTTGTCCCTGAAACGCGTGTGGTTGTCTCCACTGTTCCTTACTGTCTTTGACCCAGCTTTCTAGCAGGGGGCAATCCCCTTAATTTCTGTATCATACGTACCTCTTTTTCTAATGCTCCCCACCCCCCTTAGAAACTGGTACTTGTGCCAGGGAGGAGAGATCATCCCTAAAAGACAAATGGTGCCGCTTGATGGTACCTGGCTTTGCTTGTTAATAGTGGCAATGAGGTATTGGAAGAGAGAGGAGCCAGGGTAATTCATGTTCTAGGAAAGTCTTCAGGAGGCTAGTCACCTTACTGTTGGAGTCTTCCTAAGCCCAAGTTTCTTCCTATAAAATCGGGATAATAATAGACATAGCCTACAGGGTTATTGTGGGGCTCAAATGAAATAACGGAGGCAGAGCACTTTGCAGACTTTAAAGAGCTCTATAAATGCCTGATTGGGATGTGGTGTTACTATGTTGATTGTCCAAGTCACCAAATCTTGGAGTGTCTTGTTCTCTGGACATAGAATAATAAGAAATACTATAGGTTCTGCCCTCAGAGTGCTCACAGTCAAATGGGGGGCAGCAGGTGGGCCAAGAACTAATGGTAGAGAAGGATAAGAAACTAGGGGACCTGAAGAGACAGAAAATTCCAAGCTGTGATTTTATTAGTATTAGAGAAATCCTGTTAATGCTCATTAAGTTGAATTTTAAGCTTTGCAAAATCACACACAGTAGGCTAAATGTTTCCAGAGGGGGAGGAGGGGGATGCCAGTGATTACTCAGAGGGCCTCAGAGTCAGGGAAACCTGGATCCAAGTATTGAATCTGCAGCATCGAGGCTCTCTGCCCTTGGGCACACTTAACTTCTCAGGGCCCCTGGCCACTCTCTTAAGGGGAGAAATTGCTGAATACGTCTTCTGGTTCTTGGTTGCCAAACTTCTGCATCAGCAGTTTCTTTATTGGGTGTTTCCCCATATCATTAAAATCCAGGGTCTGTACAAAAAAAAAAATTTGCATAGTTTGGTTCACAGTTATCTTTAGTTATTTGTACAGCTGAGGAAAGAAAGTGAATATTCGGCTTAAAAGTTGTAAATCCTGTAGGTCAAACCTTGAGGGATCTGTGAGTTTGCCGGTATCCTCCTCCAACACAGATTGCAAGCCCTCTGTAACTTACTGGATGGTTTTTGAGTTTTGCTGTGTTGGGAAAACTCCTTCCCTATGGGTAAGTAACTTCTTGCTGTGTTTTTCTGTCTATATTTAGCCAGGTTACTTCTTGGACAGCAGGTGTCCTGTCACAGGGAGTGTGTAAGAACCTGCCCAAGCCTAGGCTTCCCTTAGATTTTACCCTTTAAGAACCTGGCCAGGGTTGCCACACTAAGGCCCTGGGCTAGGTCTTTAGTGATAAGAAAATCCTATGGCTCAGGTCAATTATCAGATGATCTGTGGAAACTCAACTTTGATGATAATCTGGAAATCCTACTGAACCTGCCTAGCCACTTCTGGTCTATAAAATGTAGATACAGTTTTCACCTTGTTGCTGCTACTTACTCTCCTTCTTGTCTTGGCAGAATCGGTGCTAAATAAATGTTTACTGAACTAGGGAGTGAATATGGTCATTAGTCAGTAGTCAAGAGAATGGGGTCTGATACCAAAGTACTCTTCAACCCAAATGTAGGCTTTGGCTAGAGAACTAAAAGCTGGCCTTAAAAGGGCCTAAGGAAAGCCAAGACCCTCCTTTTCCCTCTTTTTTGTGCAACTCTACCCCCACCCCAGGCTTTCAGATCTCTGACAAACGGCTCTTTGTCCTGTTGGTGGTGCCAACCAGCCAAAGGTGGTGGTGCCCTCAGGCCTTTTTGTCTCTGCCACTCATCCTACTTTCTGGGGTAGGATGCCAAAAGGCCACCCTTGCCAAGAGAGTCAAGCTCCCGGTTCTTATTAAGCCCAAGAGAATTTTTTCTTCCTTTTCAGTATTCTCTCCATTCAAATTTGGGGCTGGGGGAGAATGGTTGGCAATGTATTGTATTTGCCCTCAGCCCCAAGTTACAGAAATGCTAGCACTTGTGGGGAGAAGATGGACCCAGTGGCTTTAGGAGCCCAGTGGCACATGTGTTGGACCTTTCTGATCAGTGTTGAAGAAGACAGGAATGCAGGACTTGTGGAGGAATAAATCTCTGACCACTATGTAGGTCTGTTTTATGGCATGTGTTTCTGGGGGAGGAGGAGGAGGATCTGCCCAGGACTGTAGAAGAAACATTGAATTTGTAAGGCAGAGTTGGAAGAGCTCATTTTGAGCCCTGACTTAACAAACTGTATGGTTTGGGGTGTGCTGTTTAAACTCTTTGGGCCTCCATTTCCCTATTTGTGAAATGGAAAAATGAAAAGGCATTTAGTAAGTGATTATTCTGTGTGAAGCCTTGGAGATACAAAGAGAGGTCCTGCCACATAGGAGGTCCATTGTAATATTGGGAAGAGCCTGGAGGTGGTGGCTGGATCAGTCAGACATTTCTATAGCTCTGGGCATTTTATAAAGTGCTTTTTTTCCAGAGTAGCTCTGGTAGTTTGTAGAATACTGATTTCCAGTCCATTGGTCTTTGGATTGTACCCTTTTATGTCCTGATGCTCTTGAAGGTCCTGGGTAGCTCCAAAATGGGGGTTCATTTGGCTGCCTACAGTAATCTGACACTAAATATGATGCCATGAGATGATGTGAGGCAGCCAGGTGGCACAGTGGCCTAGAGCTCAAAAAATCTGAATTCCAGTGTGGCCTTTCCTCCCCTGCAGATGGGGATTACAGCAGCACCTGGGACAGGATAAATGCTTCATCCTCTCTCTGACTCTCCCTCTCCCCCCTCCATCCCTCCCTTCCTCTCTCCCTTCAAAAATTGGTTGCCCTGGACTTCTTTGGGCCTGTACCTCTAAATTCATTGGTACCCAGAGGGTCCAGGTTGAATTAGACTATGGGAGTGCTGTGACTAGAACCTTCTTGTTGGGTGTGGCCATTTTACTCTCCATGGACTTGGAAGTCAATGCAGTTGCTCAAAAGGACATTAATATCTGTCTTCCTGCCAACTCTAGTACACACAGCTTTTCATCCTCATAAGAATACTATGAAATACTTTGTCAGATGCCTGGCTACAATTTAGTTCAACTTAATCTATAGCTTACCCTTGTGCTAAGAGTTTAATAACCCTAAAAGGAGCTGGAGTTAGTCAGCTGGGACCTTCTCTTGCTGAAGCCAGGCTGCCTCTGTATATTCACCAGTCATCTCTTTGATCATCTATTCTGGGATTTTCCCAGGAATCAAACTCAAGCTCACTGATTTATAGTTGAGACCTTCGCTCTTCTCCAGACTTATGTTGTATATTTCTCCACAGTCTTTCAGATATGACTGATATTAGTTTAACAGTCCTGTCTACCAGTTATTTCCAGACTGGAGGATACAGTTCTTATTGGACAGATGATTGGAATCCAACAAGGACAGCCCCTTGCTTTTGGGTATCAAGATAGTATTAATAGGCTTTTTACTTCTGTCATTACCAAAAAGTCATTGTTCTTAGCAGAGAAAATAGAAAGGAGAAAAAGTTTGAACTTAAACAAAACCAGTTCCTTTTGTCCTTGGCTTCTCTTCCAGCCTCAACGTGTTCTGGATTCTGACAGGCTTGGGCCACATTATTGTAATATTCTTCTTATTATCTCTCGTTACTTTGTGTTCAGGTGTTGTTTTTTTTAAGTGGTAGTTGGGGTTAAGTGACTTGCCCAGGGTCACCCAGTGAGTAAGTATCAAGTTTCTGAGGCTGGATTTGAACTCAGGTCCTCCCAATTCCAAGGCTGCTGCTCTGTGTACTGCACTGCCTGGCTGTGCCTCTGTACATACCTTTTTAAGAGCTGAGTTTATTGATCAGTTCCCTGTATATGATGTCTTTGGACCATTGCCACTTTCACTCTTCACTGGAGTTATTTGCCTTTGTCTTCAGATTTTCAGTCTTGCAAGTTTTCTGCTTCTGCTTCACTGCTTTTCTCTGTAGGTTTTTAGATCCTGGAATCCTACCTATCCTTTCTTTGGATTCCTTTGGAATTTGCCCTGCCCAAATGTGGCATGGATGTATAAATGAAGAAACCTATATTAAATGCTTCCTATGTCCCAGGTACTGTGTGGACACTACAAAAGATTCTGAGATTGTCCTTCCCTTTCCTCCATTCCCCGTCATCTTGGTGGCTGCTCACCCTCTAGGATAGTGCTGGAGTGCCTACTCCGACTAGATGGCAACCTCTGCCTGACTTTCTTCTTTGCTGTGGCACAGGTGCTAAGATGCAGTTGTCACTTCCCCCCTCCCCCCTCCTCATTTCCACCCAGTTAGTGGTGTGACCTTGGGTAGATCAGTCTCCCTCGTTTCCTCACCTGTAAAACTAGCAGAATGGCCTAGGTGGAGTCTCTTCCAGTTCTCTGTCCTTGATCCTGGGCTAGCCAGAGCAGCCAGCTTTTCTTCCTGCAGCAGGATATAGTAATTTGGGGGAAGAACACAAAGTAGGAGCTTCCCTTCCTGCCACAAATGACATCTGTGAGATGGATATCATGTTTCTAAATGCAAACGGCTTGGACCCAGAAAAGAACAGTGTTGAAATGATTGAGCTTCAAACTGAAATCCCACATCACTGCCCACAGAGAAGACAGTCGCCAATTGCCCTCAGTTCCTTTCTCCTTGAAGCAACCTTGGAGGCTGACAGAGAGAGCCATCTTTACTTTGCTTTGGCTTGGAGTTTCCTGAATTCTGTGTTGTTTGTCCAGGTTATTCACAGCTGCGTCTTTTGGGCTTGAGCTGGCTTTGGGCTTTATAGCAGCACTTTGTGTATGTTCCTCACTGAGACAGGGAGTGCAGGTATTATCTCTAGTTTACAGCTGGAAGAACTGTGGTAGGGAAGGGGAAGGGAGAAGGAAGGGAATTCGGAACTGAAAATAAAATAAAATTGAATTTTGAAAATCTGTGGCTCAAAGATGATATAGTAATAACTGAAGGCCAAAGCTGGCAGATTGTTTGACCTGAATTATTTCAGATAACTTCCTCAGAAGGCACTATTATTATTCTCATGTTACAGATGAGGATATTGGGCTAAGGTAGTGTGACTTACCCAGGGTTACATAGCCAGTGAGTGTTAGAGCCCCGGTCTTTTGACTCTTGTCTAGTGCCCTTTCCTTATCCACTTGGCCATTGTCTGCTGTGTGGGCTCCTTCCTGCAGGGAGCTGTCTGGAGGGGTGGGCCTGTGCCTTATTTTCTCTTTTTAGTTCTTAGTCCAGCAGTCTGACTAGTGTTTGGCATGGAGTCTTGGATCTAGTAGATAGACCCCCTAGTGTTCCTTAAATTTCATTGAAACCGACTCTTTTGAAGCAGCCCTCAGAAGGTCACCTCTACAGCTTCACGTTGGTGCTGATGGGCCGGCACCAGAGCCGTCCTTTTTGATCCCTGCTAAGGCTTTTACTTTCATAAAACCTTTGACAGTTCACAAGTGCCATATTTTAGGGTTCTTTTAGGTTAGTGAGATGATCAAAAAGTTGACTTAGAAATTTTCTCTTTTCCCTGTTTCCTGGTCAGAAACAGAGAAGAGTATCACAGACTTTTAGAAATGGAAACAGAAAAAGTAAGGAGCCTTCCTGTGGCCCAAGACAGGCCCTCCCTGCAGGATCCTGAGCGTCCTAGCAGTCAGCTGCAGACTGTCCCGAAGTATCTGGACACAGGGCCCTCCCTCCTTCAGTTCAGTGTCTCCTTCCTTCTGTGACCTCCCCCTCCCCCTTCCCCCAGGGGATTGCTCATATTCCTGGCCTTGCCTTTGCCTCTCACCATTCACAACACCTCTTTTTAGGCTGACTCTCACATGGTTAGAGGCATCAGTCAGAACAATCAGCAAACACTTATTAAGTGCCTACTGTGTGCAGTGTACTAGGCTAGGTTGAGGGAGAAGACACAAGGTTGAGGGCAGACCTCGAACCTGTTCTTGTGGGTCTTAGAATTAAGGATGAGATAGTAACACAGAGGGTTTTTCTTTGTTTTTTTTTTCCTCCAGGTGTCTTGTTTTATTCCAGACCTAAGCTAATTTTCTCCTTATTTTGTTCTGCCATTGAAATCTGACAGTTCACACTACACAGATCTAATGCATTTAATTTAATAACAAAGTAAGTGACAAGGAAACCTCATCTCCCTTTATACAAAGGTTATCACATAACCAGTAAGAAAAGGCATAAATAATAGGAAGTGTGTAGCCAGAGAACATACATAGAGAGTACATGTGTCGAGGACATACATGTCCAGCAAACATGCATCTCTGAGTAATCTAAAAAACACATGGGACTAAGGGGAATATACCTGGGCAGGAAAATGGCTAATCCTAAAGCACCATTAGTGTTGGAACAAACCCTTTCTTACTCTGGTGCTGCCTCCGGTTCACCTCAAGTGTGGCTCTAGATGGTTGGGGTCCTTCCTTACCTACAAGGCACCTCATAATGCTCTAAGACTGAAAACTGTCGTCCCTGCTTTCTGTTGGTGCCTTCAGTGAGCTACTCCCTTCTCTTAGCCATCTGCTGATCTGCAGCTGAGTGACCTCTTCCATGCCAGAGGGCTTTATCAGTCCTTTTATTCATAGCTCCATTAAACACCTTGATGATTTCAGACTCCAGTCACAGAGCTAGAGAAATCCTTTGATATTTAAGTTTGTCCATCTTCTTTAATCTAAACTCTTAGATTTGAGTTATGGTTAGAACATTTCCTATAACTTCTGCCATACCCCCTGGGTACCAGCCTGGATCATTGCATGAGTTGCACTTAGCAAAATGACAAAGGAAGTGGGTCCAGCCATGGTGAAGAGATTCTTTTCGCTTCTTTTTTTTTTAAAGGAATTTTTGAGTGAAGATCTACCTTCTTTCCCTCCTACCCAACTTGAGAAAGCAGGAAAAGCCACAGTCCCTTTTATACAGCAGTAACCAGCTAAATGCCTCAGTGTTAGAGAAGAAAATGGCAGGTACAAGAGGTCGCTAGGGGAAGGTTGTTCCTGACAGGGGGACAGTCTTGGGGAGGTCAAAGGCAGCCTTCCAGATTGGGTGGCCTTACAGGGACAGGCTGAGCGAAGGTTTGGTGCGTCATGTGAGCATGACCAGACATCCTGAAGAGGAGCCCAAAGAGGGTTAGGGCTGCCTGAAACCCCAAAATACCAACATGCCGGTCCTGC